>CANXYI011034587.1:0-11770 GCA_948208565.1 Hura crepitans
CATAGAAACTTCAAAAAAATTTTAAAAATCATAAGGACCTAAAAAAATTATGCTGTTTATTTTAAAATCCCCAATTATTCTTATTTACATGCTCATAAAATTTCACAGCCAAATTCTATCGATAAAGTAGTTTATAGACTACCTCAACTTATGAGCTAAACTTGAAAGTTACAAGAATTTGTAAATAACCTCAAAATTCAAAAATTCCTTCACCAATGGACTTAAGGGAATTTTTTACCTAAGTATGGTATTTTTAGGTCTATTCAGGCATATCTCGAGTCATTCTTGGCCTGACTCGATCTACCCATACAGACCACCAATTTATGGTCTGAAATGATTTATTGGTTCTTTTAAATTTCTAATTTTGATCTATTTCATCATTTTAGAGCCCTTCAAAGTTTCATGACCAGTGTTATTACCTCGATTCTCATGCAAGTGACCCAACACCCTAGGCACACTTCTCGAACTTAATGGCACTATTCATGGAACCTTGATGCATATATATTACACCTCTATCTCTAAAATCTATATCAATTCCTCTTTTTATATCAAGTCCAGTTATACCTAAATTTCTTCCATAGGTATCACATGGGAAGGGTTAGATCTACATCGCCTTAACTTAGACATAAGGAATACATCATGAATCTATTTCAATTCTAATGGCAAGACTAAGTGGTAAGCTACCAATTTATATGTTTTGTAATCTCATATGGACTAATAAATCTCAAGCACAACTTGCCCTTTTTACCAAACACAATTATCTTTTACCATTTTGGCACATTAAGGAATACTTTCCCATAAACTTCATATTCAATGTCATTCTGTTTTAGGTTAGCATATGATATCTATAGGTTTATGGCAACCTTTAATCACTTTTTGATAATTTTAAACTTCTCCTCAGCATCGATGATCAAGTTAAGTCCCATGAGTTTATTCTTACCCACCTCGCTCCAATAAAGTGGAATTCTACATTTCCTGCCATATAAGGCCTTATAATGAGTTATGCTTAGGTTGGCCTGATGGCTATTGTTATAAGAAAACTTTGCCAAATGTAAATAATGATCCTAGCTTCCCTTAAACTCTATAACACAACCCCATAACATATCTTCCAATCTCTATAAAACTTTCTCATATTGCCCAAATGTCTATAGGTGAATAGATGTACTATAGGTAAGGCACGTACCGAAAGCATCCTTTAGTTTTGTCCAAAATTTAAAAGTTAATATGGGGTCTCGATCATATATAATGGCATGTGGCACTCCATGCAACCATATAACTTCTTTTATATATAACTATCCCAACTTTTCTAAAGAATAATCCATTCTAATCAGCATAAAGTGTGTTATCTTAGTTAGTCTATCCACAGTTACACATACAGCATGACATTTAAACCTTTTCATTAGTAAACCTATCACAAAGTCCATGGTAACTTTTCCCACTTCCATTCTAGAATTGCTATAGGGTGGACCAATCCTGAAGTAACCTAGTGGTCAACTTTTAATTGTTAGCATATAAGGCATCAAGCTACATATTCAGCCATATCTCACTTGATTCCTAGCAACCAATAATATGGTTTCAGATTAAGGTACATTTTTATGCTCTTAGTGTGCATGGAATAAAGAACATCATGTGTCTCCTATATGATATGTGTTTTGATTCCTCCTACTTTAGATACATGTAGCCTATCATGATAGTAAAGATAACCACCTGCCTTGATTTCAAATTATATGGTCTTCCCCTTTTTAACTTAACTCATCAACTACAAAAGATAATTATCTCGAGTCTATGTCTCTTTCACTTAGTACATCAAATTAGGTTTAATTCATAACTCAGCTAAAATTATATCATCCTCAATGTATCTGAACCTAGCATTCATGGATTTCATAGCTGCTGTGAACTTTTGGGTCAAAGTATCAGCAACCACATTAGCCTTTCTAATATGGTAGTTAATAAAATAGTCATAATCTTTTATTAGCTCTATCCATCCTTAGTGTCTTAGGTTTAGCTCCTTTTAGGTGGAGAGGTATTTTAAACACTTGTGATTAATGCAATTCTAGTAGTTTTTGCAGTATAGGTAATGTTTCCAAACCTTCAAGGCATAAATAATGGCAGCCAATTCTAAGTCATCTACCGGGTAATTCCTTTCGTGAGGTTTTAGTTACCTTGAGGCATATGCTACCACTTTTCCATTTTGCATTAGAAGACATCCAAACCCATTGTGTGATGCATCACTGTGGATCATAAAATCCTTCCACGACTTAGGTTGTGTATAGATGGGAGCTTTGGTTAACATAGTTTTTAGCTTGTCATAGCTTTCCTAGCATTTATCATCTTAAAGGAATTTTACATCATTCCATAGCAATCGTGTTATTAGGGTCACGATCATAGCGAAGCCTTTCACAAATTTCTTGTAATAACTAGCCAATCCTAAAAAGGTTTTAATCTCTATCACATTTCTAGGAGGCTTCCATTTTAACACTACCTTGACCTTACTTGAGGCTACTATGATATGCTCTGTTGAATCAATATAACCTAGGAAGGCTACTTCATTAAGCTATAATTCACATTTGCTTAACATAACATATAGGTATTTTTCTCTCAAGGTCTATGAAAAAAGTCTTAAGTGTTATTCATGTTCTTCCTTTGTCTTAGAGTATACTAAGATGCCATCAATCAAAACCATAACAAACTAGTCTGAGTATGGTTTAAAGATCCAATTCATCAAATACATAAAAGCTGTAAGGGCATTAGTAATCCCAAATGGCATCACCAAGAATTTATAATATCTATTTCAAGTATGAAAAATAGCCCTCAAAATATTAGATTCCTTAATTCTCAACTAATGATACCTTAACCTTATATCAATTATGGAAAATAAACTAACACCCCTCAATTGATCAAAAAGGTCTTCAATCATTTGCAATGGATATATTTTTTATAGTCACCTTATTTAGCTACCTATAATAAATGCATAGTTATAGTAACCTATCCTTTTTCTTCATAAATAATACCGATGCTCCCCATAGTGAAGTACTCAACCTAATAAAGCCTTTATCTAATAATTCCTGCAATTGCACCTTTAACTCTTTTAGTTTTATAGGTGCCATGTGGTATGGAGTGATGGAAATAGGTGTAGCACTAAGGAACACTTTAATTACAAAGTCGAGCTCACATTTTGGTGGTAGTCTTGGTAGCTTATCTGAAAATACATCTAAAAATTCCAATACTACTAGTATATGGTTGAGGCTTAACTCTACTTTATTAGTGTCAATCATGTGGGCTAGGTATGCCTTACATCCTTTCTAGATTAATCACCTTGCTATCACTACTCAAATGACATTAGGTAAAGAATTCCAGTCACTTACCATTGTTAACTCATTTCTATCGACTGTCTTAAGTGTGAGCCATTTTTGTTTACAATTTACCATAGCTCATTATTTAGATAGCCAATCTATACCCATAATAATATCAAATTCATTTAATGAATTTTTTCTAATCAGATTGCTAACCATAATGTCTATATACATAGGTTTAGGTTTCAAACCCCTATCTTATTATGTAGTACAAATGTATGAATGAGTGGATCCTAGGTCTATCAATGCCAAAACACATAGATAAAATAAAAAGAAATTACCAAAATATATCCGGTGCCTCAGTTTTCTCTCTTACCTAAATGGCATAATACCATATAGGTCTTTAAACCTCTAATCTCAATATTTTCCTTATGCTAGCGTTATCATTCTTATTCTCTCTTAAGCTTTTGCTAGATACTAGTAAAGGTGCTTGAAATTGAGTGGCATTAGCTTGCTTTTTAGGGCAGTCCCTCTAGTAATGCTCTTAGGACTTGTATATGAGACACTCTCCTTATCTAACCTGCTAGAAAACTCCCTAATGTCTTTAACCACAAGTGCCACACAAAAGAGGTACACTACTGGCTATGAAGATAGTTGCACTAGTGGCCTGCTGCTGTGGCCTAGGCTTGGACTAAGATCCCTGGCCTATCCTCTATGTCTAGCTATGCTTTTGGGATTGCTATGGGACTTAGTTACCTTTCTATTTCTTGCCTACATCTAGGGCTGAGCTAGCTTACCTCAAGGTAAAAGGTCTCTTTTTTTTGGAAATTCTCCCTTCTTTGCTTCAACATCTCTTCTATGTCATATGCTATTAACACCAAAGAGGTGAACTCTCTAATCTTTAGAGTAGCTATTTGCTTTATGATCATAATGTTGAGGCCTTTTTTTGAATCTTTTACATAATTGCTCATCAGTAGGAATAAACTCCTTTGCATATCTACTTAGCCAAGCAAAATCATAATCATACTCAAACACGGACCTCCATCCTTATTTTAAACTTAGGAACTTTTACCTCTTCTTATCCAGGTATGTCTCTAAAATATATCTCTTTTTAGACTCCTAGAGGAAAAATTCTGAGCACATGTCTGCTATGTCTTTTGATTTCTTTATGGTTTCCCATTAGTGGAATACTTCCTTCTATATGAGAGAGGTGGCACAAATTAGGTTTTCCTTAGGGGTGCAATATAGTTGCTATAGAATTCTAACTATGCACTCTAGCTAGTACTCAACCCTAGCTGTATAATCTTCTATTGTTCTACATAAATCAACACCTTTATTTTCTTGACCTTTCTACATAAGTCTTCTATAATGCCACAAGTTGTACTGCAATTGGTGGTGGAGGTGGAGGAGCAACTGTAGTGGTGGTCTATCTTAATAAGTCAACTATCTACTATAAATAGTGCTCGTAGAGCTTATGTCTATATTGAACATGGTACATTGCTTAGCATTGATGTTGCTAAGCTTACGGACTTATGCATAGTTATCGACTCATGACTGGCCACCTCTTCCCCTTACCTTAATGGGGTGTGCTCACTCATCTTGATTTATTATAAAAAAAAAATTATCATCCCCAAATATTGCATCATTACTTAACACAAAACCCTAATCATATGGCACTCATGTATCCTATGCCTAGGAATGCCTAAACCCACTCTGATACCACCTGATATGACACCTTTTATCAGTTCCACTACTAAACCCAAATAAGAGATATCACATTGCCCTCTCATTACCTTCTTAGGACCCTTTTTAGATTATGCATATCAATCTTTATTATATTACAAACATGTTTATTTTAAATGATCATTTATAGGTCATGGTTAGAAAAAATCTATGAATATAATGGCTATCTAGGTGAAAACCTAAAATTTAAACTTGTGAAAGAACACTCTATGACAACTCCCTCACATCTGATCACATTGGACCCTTATGGTCCCCCAATATACTCATATCATTAACATCACACAATCATCACATTCTTGAACTCAAGCATTCAGTATGTAATTCATGCATTCCAATTATGTCCATACTACAATCGATTTAATATTTACAAGCCATTGGATGATAAGTTTACATAATTAAGCTTGAACTCTCTACACATAAGTGCCTCTACACAACATTAACAACAAAAAGTACACCCAATGGGAGGATTAGCCGCTACACTACTTACTTAGGTTGGATTAAAAGTCTATTATCTCTAACCTATGCATCATGAAACCAACACACTGAGTATAGACTCGGTAGTGAATTTAAAGAAATATGTGTTGTATCAAATTTACATGCATCATGTATTATGCAAGTATGTCACTCACACATAACTATCTTGCCACTATTTTACTTACCTATTACATACTTAACTTACCTCATATGCATATTAAATCTAAGTTACCATGTTATAAATCATAGTTAAATTAATTTATTCATGCCTTTCTTACTTTAATGTCACTTATATTATATTATAAACATATAGTTACAAGCTAGATTACTGTGTTTATTTTACTCTTATGGCCCATACTCAAAATACAATTCTTTTAACATTAGATAATAGGATCCAACTCATGTAATGGTTGACATTCTAAACCTTAGTAGTTATACCTACCATTATCCATCTGATAGCCAGGGTCAATTTTTGAGAACTTCCCAAAATGAGAATGGTAGGGTAGCCCTCCTAGACCTCCTAACATTGGTATAGTTGGGAACAACTCTAATAGACCTCTTAATACCCCAAAATAAGAGGATAGTAGGCATCAACCCTAATGGACCTCCTAATATCCAAAAATAAGTTGATAGTATGGATTAACCTTAATTGACCTCTCAATATCCAATGTGAGTAGGGTTCATATCTAAAACCTTAATGGCTACACCTATATCACAATCTAACAAGCAATGATCCTTATGGACCAAAGCCAATAACAACTACTATTCCTTAATTGACTAGTTAACCTATCCACTAGGTGGTCTATCTAATATGGGCCTATCCTAATTATCATTTATTGTTTACTTATTTTGATCATTCTTTTATTTCTATTCCATATTTAATCATTCATCTTACAACACATGAAGTTTCATATCAACATTTGGCTTAGCCATTATTTACATGCGTACATTTGGCTTAGCCATTATTTATAGCATTTTAAAGTGTCATTATCTAATATATCATTTTACCATTCTTTGCATAACCATTCTACTACATTTAACTCATAACAACAGGTCTTACGCATCATCATAATTTCATGCCTTATCACATAGGATTAGGTTAAGTATTATTGATATTGGTTCCACACCTTATCATATAGCCACATCACCACATTACACATATACTTCAGTCACCTATATTTTTTTTTATCTCATTTATAGTTACCAAACCCATTTAAGACTATTCATGCATTATCCTCACTTTAGTTAATGTAAACACATTATGAGATCTTAATGTATGTGATCTAGCCATTAAACCTAAATGCACACATAGCTCAATTCATCTTTATTTTTCATACTAATCATGTTTGTATCTAAATAAGCCAGTCAATAGCATATCACATGCATTCAACCATGTATGTACACACTCATACACTAAGGCCATACAATCTAGGCATTCTATACTCACAGACATGCACATTATTTCTCCGATCTTTCTTTATGCATTCAAGCATATATCCTTTCACTCATCTCACACATACAATTTCCACACACACACACACACATTGTTCACCATTTCCATGCACACACACACACACCAATTCTTGAAATGTGCAACTAACAACATATAACAAAATTTTCATTAAATTTTCTTACAACAGAATCCAAAGCACTCCAATTATGCCTTTTAATCTTTGTCTCTTTCTCTCTCAACCAATTCTCTCTCTTTTTTTGCAAAAAATATTAAGTTTTAGGAATAGAAAATTCATAAAAAGTTCTATATATATCCAAACTAAAATCTAATCACATATCTATCATCTACACCTTAAAATACTACCTAATAAAAATATGAAAGCATGAAGAAACCACTTATACATAAAATGGTCCTTATTCACCAAGATGTAAAACCTCTCATAATAAGAAATCCCTTTGTTTTTTTAGTAGAATTGTATTTAGGATATTATAAAGGCTAAGATAGAGGAATCATCTTTTCAAAATCACTTAGTTTTAGGGGTAAAATGAAGATAGAGAAAGGGAAGGTGTGTGTGGGAATGGCATCGGCCAAAGGAAGGGGAGGGAGGAGCAAGAAAGATTCACACATATGTATACACCATACATGCCACACTATATATATTAAAATCTTAAACGACCTTGATAGCTCTATATGGCGATCCGATGGAGTAAATTAATCCGATTTATGTTTTAAACTTGAAAAATGCAAATTAAATGTTCAAGGAAACAAAAATTGTACCTTTTAGTGCCAAAATATATAGAATTTCTCAATTAAAGGACCCCTAAAATCGTAGCTGCAAAGGTAAAGGGAAACCCAATTAACTATTCACTAACGTATTCAAGAAAATTTTGATTTCACCACCATTAGATCCATTTGAATTTTTTACCTTGAGGTCATGCTATTTTTGCATCAGTCTGGGCATATCCCATCTATTTTCAAGTTCGATGTAAACTTAAGTCACTATTCACTAGTTCTCAACATAAAAATTTTTATTAGTTTAGCGGATAGTGCTAATTACCTCATCTTCATCATAATTTTTCCCTTCTTAGTTCTATGACTTGTACTCCCCCTCAACCACCTCAATATGTCCCAATTAATCAAAAACACCATTCATACATTATGAAGTACTATTTATGAATCTAGGGCATTACAAAAAATGTAGGCCACTACACAATTAATACATCCCATTATCTAGTACTAAGTTTATATCTATTGAATATGTGCTAAATAATTAAAGAATAGAATAAAAGATACTTATACATTTTAACACTAAGCAAAACTTGAGTGAAATTTCATAAATAATATTATGACTATTAATTGCATATAAAGAAACTGTATTATTTATCTACAGTTATAAAATGTTATAAACATTATGCAAAAGTTGTATTATTATTTTAAGCTCTTCACAAAATAAATTGGAATATGACTGATTGAAAACATTATTAAGTTTTCAAGCTTAACATATAAGTATAATTTTTTAAAAGGATATAAGCACCTAACTAGGTAAAGAACTGTACAAAAGATATAGCTATGTGTAGAAAGAGATGTACACAAAGGTGATTAACAATGATATGAAATATATAACTACATGAAGAAGCAATTTTGAAAAGGAATATAGGAGCACATAAACTTATTATAAAGAACTTTATATGAGAATTATAATAATACCAAATCAATACATGTTAATTCATCAAAAGTATATAAATTATTATATGAGATAATGGATAATAATTATCAAAGCTATTAAATAAATGCATTTAATGAATAAAAAACCTAATATGATTAAGTGTATAAGGAATAAAATAATAGTTGAACACAACATATTGGACAACAAGAATGATGGAAACTACTTGAGTAGTACACATGTAAATAAGAATATAAATAAGATAGAATGGAATAGATAACTGTAGATTATAAGAAATTAGTTAAACAATATAATAGTAGAGTCAATAAAAAGTTTCATAATATTTGAATACACCATTGAGCAATCTTATTCAATGTATTAGCCTTTGCTAATGCATTGGTTATAAGTCCAACAAGATAAAGCAATGAATTAAGTCCCAGTAATGATAATAACTCATAGATAAGGAGTACATGTAAAAAAAGACCACTACAAGCATTACTTGCCTATTGAAATGCTTCTACATTATCACCAAATAATTGTTATACATATTATTGTATGTATATGAACCATAACTATAAATCAATTATATTTGAGAGCAATTGTGTGGATGACAGTTATGCTAAATGATCATAATTGTTAATAATATTGTTAACACATTATACATGCATCCTTGTGCGAGTAAAATATGGTGACATAGTTAAAGTGATTTTGAAAAGGTATGTTTGTAAGGTAATTGAGTAAAGAGTGCATTGGTTGTAATTAAAGAACATTGACCAAACTGAACATGTGAATCCTATAGAACCAATTTATCAATTTGGTATATTGATTTTACATTTAGTTGTATCAGAAAAGGTTTTGGCATTTTTGGGTGCAAATAATTGTATATATGTGTGCACATACTTTACATAAGGGTAGATGCTAGGACATTTACTAAGCACTGCTCCTTTTGCCAACATGGAAATATTATAAGGAACACATATATATATTGAAAGCAAATGATAACTAAAGAAACTATAAGCAAGTATAACAACTTATATTACTAAAGGGCCACTAATAGAGATATATAGTAATAGAAATAAAAAAAATATCAAAATTATAAGTTAAATTAAGCAAATAACTATAAACAATAGATATCGACATAGATAGAACAAATCATATAAGAGGTAAGTTACGAAAACTATAAGTAAAAATGATCAAATGAGATATAAAAAAGAATTCAGATGGTATATAAGCTATGGGTAGATAAAATAATATGAGTTGAGTTTAGAAGTAGGGATATGATATAGAATAGAAATGTTTACACTATTAAAAGAATGTTACTAGTATAATTAAAGTTTCTATAAAAATATAAGGTTAAAAGTGTGCATGTGTGTGTGTGTGTGTGTGTGTGTGTGTATATAAGTGTATTAGTAAGGGAAAATGAGTAAGATGCAGATGAACTAGATAGATTTACTGTAAAGAAGTAGTACTTAAAAATATAGTAGTTGATACTCTTAGTGTGCCTATCAACTTTCCCTGATGTTAAGGGCTACATGTATTAGCATGACACATAAGGGCTAGATTATGCATGATTCCATTAGACCATCATCTTAAAAACATGAATCATCATGTTTCATTTTTATCATTAACTTACATAACTTTAAATGCATTATAACAACTCAAGCATATACTCATGTATATTGCTTTAATTAAAAGAGAAAGTGACATGACACATTTTTACAAGTGAGATCTTCACTATCAAGGTTACAATGGTTAAAGACTTATTAAAACTAACAAAATAATTATAAATGAGCATAGAATTTAGATAATTCAAATACTTGCAATCGATAGGGTATGGTTCAATAAGGGAAGCATACAAGTGAAATTTCGAGGATGAGATTTCTTAAAGTGGGGAAAAGTTATCAGTCTTTGACTTTCAGCCTAATTTTTCAATGGGATAGAATGGGAATTAAAAGAAAAAGTGGGGAATGAAATGGGATATACACATTGAGTAAAGTCAATTTATGTGAACAATAGGGTAAGAAACAACTAAATGGCTAAATAGTAAACATATAAGATGAACAATGTAAAAATTAGAACTACATAATTAGAGGCTTAAAGATGGCTAGAATAAGTTTAAGAGGGTGCCCAATAGGAATATTACATGTAGTGTGCATGAAAATGTGAAAAAAATGTGGTTTGGGACCTGGTCTCGGTGAATAGAGCATCCTAAGCCCTATTAGAGTTGACCGTATCATATGGTAATGTAAATTAAAAGATTAATTATAGTGTAATTCGAGAACCATTTAAAGTCATATGACAAGTTAAAAGTCAAAAAAGAAATCTAGATTATGGTCAATAATAAATAGTAAAAAATTTGTAGCAGAACCAAAAATTTAGAAAATATGCTGAAAAAATTCAAAATTGGCATATCCTAATACTAAAATAATCTATGGAATATAAAAATCATGTGACCAAAATTTTTATGACTTGGGAACTATTAGAAAAAAATATGGGAAATAAATTCAGGAAATGTATATTTATGAAATAATATGGGGGAATTTTATAAGGAGAAAATATGGCCATTAAATCAAGTAGTAGCTTGGAAGATCTCTGCCATCCATATATGCTAATCAATGTCATAAATGAATTTAATAAGTGTAAAAACAAAAGGGACACTTGGGAATTTTTGTAATGCCTATGTGTTGAGGCTTCATGAACAATGCCACTAGGTTAGTAAAGTGTGCTCAGGGTGTCGGGTTACATGCTCAAAAATTGAGAAAGTGGCACTAGTCATAAAACTTCGAGGGGCTTTAGATGATGACAAAGAAAAATTTAAAAATTTAGCAAAAACAATACTTCATTTTGGTCTATAAGCTATTGATTTATGGAATTAAATTGAGTCAGGTCGGGAATAACTCGGGATATGCCTAGATAGACCTAAAAATATTGTACCTTAAAGCTCAAAAATTCCACTAAGTCTATTGTGAAAGAATTTTTGAATTTTGTGTTTGTTTCCAAATTCTCATAATTTTTGAGGTTAGCATACAAATTGAGATAGTCTATAAATTGCCTTATTGAAGGAATTTAGCCATAAAAATTTATGAGCACGTAAAGGGGATTAAATGAGGAATTTTAAAATAAACAGTGTAATTTTTTGTGGTC
>CANXYI011034684.1:0-25405 GCA_948208565.1 Hura crepitans
TATCTTTTTATTCTATTGTTGTATAGCTATAGCACATGCATTTTTTATGTAAATGCACAGCTCAACCTTTTTTCTCTTTGCCTATATGATGAAACGTCCCACTTAAGGGGCCACTATCAATGAATTAATTAATTTCTCTCTCTATATATCTCTTTTTTGTCTTATTCTCTCTTTTTTTCTTCCTTCTGCTCTCTTCTATCCTATTCCTATCCTTCTTCTACTACTCTGATTCATTAATTTTTGCTCCTAATTAATTCTATCACTAATTAGGATTAAATCCTAACAAATTGGTATCAGAGCCTGGCGATTCTTAGCTTGGTTTTTTGTAATCCTTCTGCTTCATTATTCCATGGTTAAACTTCAAAAACCCACTAAAGATTCCACTACCCGTATGGCTAATCTAGAGGAATAGTTGAAATCATCATTCTTTAGGGTAGAGGAACAAAGTAATTTTTTACACTAGTATAATGCCCAAATAGAGACTCTGATGTAAGAGCAGTAAGTTTTATGGGAAGAACATAGAAGAACTCAAGTACGTTTAGAAGAAGTTGGGTTGGAAAGCCAATGTTCTATGGCTTATCTTGCCCAGCTCATTTGGGGCAGTCACTCTAACCCTCTACCTTTAGATCCTCTACCAGCCTTTGTTCCTAATAGTAGCAATGTCACAAATGCTTCTAAAGGTAAAGAAACTCTTTAATTTAGCCTGGATTTGATAAGGGAATCCTTCCTACTCCTACTCTAGTAGAAGGTTTAAATATATGGGGGTTAACAAGAAGTTATTCCAATAGGCTAGTGCCTAGTATGATCTATCTTTTTTTGAAGGGTCTGATGTGAAGTCTTGGTTGGGAGAATATAGGAAATACTTGCTTATTTATGAAGTTCCCCCTAAAAAATAGATTGATGTAGCTAGTTTATTCTTATGAGGGAAGGCTGAAGCATGGTTCTTTAATTAGAATAAAGATAGGAGGGATGCTACTCAAGAGGTGTTTACTGATGCTTTGGGCAAAAGATTTAAGGAGTATGGAGAAAATAATATGGTTGAGAAGATGTAAGAAAATTAGGCAAACCTTTACTGTAAAGGAATACTTAGATAGATTTGAACTCCTTAAGCTAAAAATGGAGAGATTATACCCAGCCTAACCTAAATCTTTCTACATATCTAGCTTCATAAGGGATTTATAAGATGACATTAAGTTTATCATAAAAATGTTCAAACCCACTAATTTTTACATAGCCATTAAAAACACGCCTTGTTATAAGAGCAACAGCTGGTATCTCTTAAAGCTCAGAACCAATACCGATATACTGCCAAACCTTGGTCAGCAACTATTTCCTCATTTTGTAAACCTACCACCAACTCCATCCCATCATACAATCCTAATTCTAGCTCTACTCTTCCAAATAATTCATCCACCAAACACACTACCCAAACAACCAAAAGTCCCTTAAAACCCAATTTCAAAACCCAGGCACTTGTTACAGGTATGGTGATAGGTTTAGATCGGGTCATCAATGTGTCAATAAGAAATTAATGGTTGTTTATACCACTGTAGATGAGGATGTAGGTAGGGAAGAATGGCATGAAGCAGTGGAAGAGGAAGTGCAAGAAAATGACACCCCTAAAGAGCTAATCGCCCTTTCCCTTAATGCAATAAAAGGTGGTCTAAGTGACAATACTTTGAAACTCAAAGGATAAATTAATAGCAAGCCTATTATGTTATTGATTGACAATGGGAGTACCTATAGCTTTGTAGTCTCTAACATTGCTAAAGAGCTTAAGCTTCCATTAATCGAAGGCTCACTCGACATGGTCACGATTGCTAATGGTAGAAAATTGACAATAACTACCTAATGTAATGGGTGTAAATAGACAATGCAAGGCACCAAAATTAAATTTGATGTGCAAATTCTAGAGTTGGGAGATTATGATATAATCTTAGGAGTGGATTGGATGAAATGTTACTCTCCTATCACATTCAATTTTTTAGCCAACAAGCTTATTATACATAAAGAGGGGAAGGCTCTAGAGTTGCGAAGCTTAGAGGACAAGGTTAGCCTACGAATGATATTAGTCAAAACCCTGAACAAGGCTATCAACAGTGATTGGAAAGACATCACTTCCACCTTCTTCTTGCTACAAGTCCACCCTTTGTGTAAACTAGAATCCAAACCAGCCACTGAACCTATCCATACACCCATCCAAAACCTCTTAGACCACTACCATGTCTTGTTCCAAACACCTACCACCCTTCCTCCTCAAAGGGTCCATAACCATGCCATAGCCTTTAAGCCCAATTCAGAACCTATTAATGTGTGGCCCTACTAATATTCCTATCACCAGAAGTTGGAAATTAAGAAATTAGTTCAAGAAATGTTAGCCAACCACCTCATTCAGCCTAATACTAGCCCTTATGCATAACCAGTGCTGCTGGTTAAGAAAAATGATGGATCTTGGTAGAAATTGAGAAACTAGTGTAGGAAATGTTAGCCAAACACCTCATTCAACCTAATACTAGCCCCTATGCATCACTAGTGCTACTAATTAAGAAAAAAGATGGATCATGGTGGTTCTGTGTTGATTATCGGGAGCTTAACAAGCTCACTTTTAAGGATAAATTTCCAATTTCCATAATCAAAGACTTATTAGATAAGTTATCGAGAGCTGTCATTTTTACTAAGCTAGATTTATGGTCTGGATATCACCAGATTCAAATTAAAATAAAGGATATTCATAATACTACTTTTAAGACTCATTCAGGGCACTTCTAGTTTTTGGTTATGCCTTTTGGCTTAACAAATGCCCCTTCAACCTTTTAAGCCCTTATAAATTCCATATTTCAGTCCTACCTCCACAAATTTGTCCTAGTTTTTTTTTATGACATCCTCATTTATAGTGCCTCCCTCAACCAATATCTCACTCACCTGAAAATAGTTTTTGATCTCCTTAAACAACATCAACTTTATCTTAAGCTTTCTAAGTGTGAATTTAGTAGATCTTCAGTATCCTATTTAAGCCATATTATTTCTGCTCAAGGCATTTCTACTAACCCAGATAAGGTTGCAGCTATGTCCTCATAGCCCATTCCATAAAACCTTAAAGGTTTGAGGGGTTTTCTTAGCCTCATAAGCTATTATCGACAGTTCATTGCTAGCTATGGTAATATTTGAAAACCCCTAACTGACTTACTAAAAAAAAGATCAAATGGTCTTCAGATGCCCAAGGTGCCTTTACACACCTCAAACAATTGATGACTTTTGCACATGTTCTAGCTCAACTAGATTTCACCAAACCATTTTTTCGTCAGTGTGATGCCAGTAATTTAGGAATAAGGGTTGTGTTAATGCAAGAAGGGAGGCCATTATCCTACATTTCCAAACCTTTCAGCCCTAGAAACTAACACTTTTCAGCTTATGAAAGAGAAATGCTAGCAATCATTTTCATTGTTACCAAATAGCGACATTACTTAGAACATTGTCCCTTCGTTATCAAGACTGATCAATAGAGTATAAATCATCTACTTGAGCAAAGGTTGCATAATTGTATATAGCAAAGGGGAATCTCTAAGTTACTGGGCTTGGACTATGTCATTCAATATAAAAAGGGGGCTGACAATAAAGTGGCTGATGCACTTTCTGGAAGGTATATTCCTGCCACTTCCCTCACTCAACTTACACTCTCTTCTCCTACACCTGAGTGGATTTTAGAAGTTGAATCCTTATATGTTGCTGACCTTACTATACAAGACCTTATCACCACCTTATCCATTGATCCTACTACTGTACCCAACTATTCTTACCAACAAGGGCTCTTAAAATATAGAGGGAAGCTTTATATTGGCCCTTCCACCACCCTCCGTTCTAAACTGATTTCAGTGTGCCATAATTCTCCTATTGGTGGCCATTTTGGAATTTGAGCCACTTTACTCAGACTTTAGCAAAGTTTTTATTAGCCTAAAATGCAGCAATCTATTACAACATGGATCTCAAATTGTGATGTGTGTTTACAGTGTTAAAATGAGTCTATACCCAAGCTTAGAAAGATGTTACAATGGATTTTATTGAAATGCTCCCTAAGTTTAATGGGTTTGACACCATATTAGTGGTTATTAACAGTAGCAGACTACTTACATAAGAGAGATGCCATGAATTCTTATCTCAAGGAGTAACTATCTTACTCTAAAAACAAGATGAAATAGTATGCAGAAAAGAAGAGCTTAAAATGGGAATTTGCTATGAGTGACTGGGTTTATCTAAAACTGTAACCATATAGGTAGTCTTCCTTCACCATCCATAAGTCTCTCAAGGTCAATGCTCAGTTCTATGTATCCTTTCAAATCCTAGAAAGGTTGGTAAAGTAGCCTACATACTACAGCTGCCCTTTACTTGTTGGGTCCATCCTGTTTTTCACGTATCTCTGCTTAAAAAGAAGCCACCTTCCATTGCTCCTATTCAGCCTACACTTCCACCAACTTTTGAGGGGGAGTTTATCATTGTTCCACAAAAGGTCCTCAACACTCAAGCCATTCTTGTAAGTGACACCCATGTCCAATAGCTTCCCATTAAATGGCAGCACCTACCCTCTATTAATGCCACTTAGGAAGATATGAACTTCATCAAGTCTCAGTTTGCTGACTTTTATCATTCTTAGGAATAAGAATGTGCCTAAGGGGGGGTATTGTCACATATAAACATAGGGGTAGAAAAGGAAATTAAGTAGAAAGTTGTTAGTTATCTACTATAAGAATAATAGTTAGTTAGAATATCTTTTATTCTACTGTTGTATAGCTATAGCACTTGCATTTCTAATGTAAATGCACAGCTTAACCTTTATTCTCTTTGCCTATATGAGGTAACATCCCACCTGGGGGACCACTATCAATGAATTAGTCAATTTCTCTTTCTCTCCCCTTATCTCTCTTTTGTCTTATTCTCTCTTTTTCTTCTTCCTTCTGCTCTCTTCTATCCTATTCCTATCCTTCTTTTGCTACTCTGATTAAGTTAATTTATGCTCCTAATTAATCCTGTCACCAATTAAGATTAAATCCTAACATACCCAAACACCATTCCTTACCACTTCCACTTAACCATCACCCTGACCTATACTATGCATATCACCAAAAGATCAACCACCTAATTGACAACTGTAAAGCCCTCTGTCAAGCCATCTAAGACCTCATAGACCATGGTGCGATACCTAATCCTGAAGATTACCCATCACCAGACCTTACAGTCATCTCCTAGTTTTCTGAAAAGCTAAGTTCCTTATTTCTACTATTCGGTTTGCCAACTCATAGGCCAACTATTGACCAACTGTAGGATCATGCTAATTAAAGATATGGATCTAATGAAGATAGGATAAAGTGTCCTTTTTCTAGTTATTTTCTTTTATGTTTGAATAATTAAAGTTTAATAAAACATCATTTGGGCTTTTCATAAGCATCTTTGTGTACGACATTCATTGCATAGCATGGTCCTCTTTAAAGTGAGTTGAGAGATTTTAAAAATAAAAAAATGAAAAAAAAAGAAAAAGAAAAAAGGAACAAACATGATTATCTTAATCCACAGCTATCACAAACAATTCATGATGCCTCACCACTACTATACACAATTTTAAAGCTCAAAACTTAATCTTTCCTAGTGAAGCATAAAAATATCCCTAAATATGCAATGAGAGATAAAAAGAAATAAAAAAATTAGGGGCAAATAAACCAATATAGATGCTTCTTCCTTCAATAAAAGAGGTCTAAATTCAATAGGTGTGTCAAAAAAAAAGAGTTATGTCCAATTGATTTCTTCAAAACTTAGGAATAATTCTAAAACAACAAACATTTTTTCAGTTCTTGCTCATCTAAAAATCCAAAGGTAAAAAGGCTTTAAATGTAAAACTTAAAAGCCTACAAAAATAGAAAGATTTACCTTAAGGCTCAAACAATTAAACATTCTCTTTTTAACTATGGTTACCCTTGTTCCAAAAAAAGAAGAAAAAGAGTTTTCTGATTCTTATTAGGCTGATCAATCAAGACTATGAGCTAGGCAAAAGTTAGAGAAACTTAAGAGAAAATATTTAGTTAGAAAATCTTCGGACTGGCTAATAATAGGGATATCATCAATGTATTACTTTAAAAGGTCAAATGGATGACATTTAATGTATAGTCGAAGTAAAAGGATTCAAAACATTAGTGAGGCACAAAACTAGCACCCATGGAAAGCTACTTACTAATCTGGATAGTTCCATTAACCTCCCTTGATAAGAGCTTCAAAACATATCCAGTCATTTCAAAAGTGCAAGTCTAGGATTAATTGATCGAACACAGCACAATTAGATCCCAAGCCTTAACCAAATGTGGATGAGCTGAATTCAAGAAAATAAATAAAAAAAAGAGAAAAAGAAACTCACTAGGTTGAAAACTCACAAAGGGCAGCTTAGGCAAAATTAGAGCATACCTCGCTAGATCAAAAACCTGCAAAAGGCATTTTAGGTAAAAATTAGATGTCGAGAGAAAATATTTAATTGGAAAATCTGTGAACCAGCTAATAACAAGGGGTAACATACTATGCAATCACATACATTTTCATGCTTATTCATCATAATCACTCATTCTTTAGCCACACGTATGCTTAAATACTCTCTACAATAAATTAATAGTTTGCCTCACTATTTTGAAGGCAGATTCCATTCAATCTCCTCCTCAACTTTTCATCACCTTAACTCAACATATTTCTTCATAGAATATCTCATTTAGATTACTGTAACCTAACCTATGACTTCGCACCTTTACTTTTCATCAAACCTAAGTTTTTCCTATGATGAATCTGAGAAGAGAATAATCTCAATAACAATATATGCATTGTTTCATGCATCTAAACACATAGTCACCCATGCATCCATCTAGTAGCAAATAGATTCATTCATACATCCATTCTAAGAATAGACACCCATTTACCTATACATGTATCCATATTCATCATCCCTCAATCATAGGATTCATTCATCTATCCTAGAAAAAAGATACATTCACTATTCAACATACACTTGCCTTCATCATTCATCTATCACAAGAAATTTGCCTTCACTATTCATTCATCAGAAGAAAAGATGCATTCATCATTGAACATATATCTGCCTTCACTATTCATTCATCATAGGAAAAGATGCATTCATCATTCAACATATATTTGCCTCCATCACTCATCCATCATAAAAAATGATTCATTCATTTAAAAGTCATGTTCATCATATAGCCGTCATACATGCATTCATGATTCATTCAAATTCCTTATTCATGTAGAAGAAAATAAGCAAAAATATAGGCATCACTACATTCATTAGATATGTATTATTCATGCACATACCTTGCCAAGTTTCTTTATTTAGAAAATTAAGGACTAACACATGTATCATTCATTCATTTGTTAAAATCATCTCACTTAATCACCTTCATGTTTTAACACTCATTCATCTAAGAAAGGATAGAGTGCATTCATTCATTTAAGAAAATATTAGGTCACCAATCACCAAACAAATTCATACATTTGCACATCTATTAGCTCATTCACATACTCACATTAATTAGGCATCAATGCATCCTGTATGTAGTCATATACTTCGAGCACATAACATATATATGCACTCATTAAGTTTACAACCATTAATGCAAGCATGCATGCATCATCTGGCATAAACATCTTATCCAGACATCAACCATATAGCTCACATAGCCCAGGAACATAAAATAGAAGTAACATGCATGTGCACATCATTTAGGATAGTCACATTTATTGACTTATCATAAAAAAGTCTCATTTATCTGAAGCACAAACTTACCCATGCTATGCATTACATTCATAGTAGTCCATATCAATTCACACATGCACATATCCTAGTCACATGAGTCATACACACTCATATGCATCAACAGCATACACCTATCACTTTTATGATACATTTAAGCTTCTAACTCATGCATTAGTCATGCACTTACATCACACACGACACATGTGTACATAATGTCACACATACTTGCACAATATTAGTGTTTTTAACACTAGATACAATTTAGAGCATTTCTTTAAGCTCATCACCAAATTTGGTTTGGTCCACACTATCGCCATATTCTTCAGACTCATCACTTAATTCAATTCAGTCCACACTATTAGACTAGTTTTAAGCTTATCACTAGATTCAATTCGGTCCACACTATCAGACTAACCTTCAGACTCATCATCAAATTCGGTTCCATCAACTTCTTTAGACTCATCACTAGATTCGGTTTGATCCACAACATCAAACTAACTTTAAACCGATCACCATATTCAGATCGGTCAATTTATTTAGACTCATCACCAGGTTCAGTTCAATCAACATTCAATTTCTTCAAACTCATCACTAGATTTGGTTCGGTCAATATTCACCTTCTTCAAACTTATCACCAGATTCAGTTCGGTCAACTCTCTAAAACTTATCACTAGATTTAATTTAGTCCATCTATAGCTTACTAACCTGAAGGCAAACATGCACTTATATTTGAAGCAAAGGCATGTTTAGATCACTTCACCTGAGGACGAGCAAGAGCTTATATTCAATGTAATTTATCTTTACAATATCAATTATTTCCCAAAAGGAAGATACAATTTATTTCTAGCAAGTTTTTGTAATGATTTGGAGGCAGGCATCCATATTTGATATAGCTCATGCTACGTAAGTACACTTTTAGGTACATATCCCTAACTAAAATACTTTGATATACACTATTACTTTAGCATTTCATGGCACACATCAAAGTGGGGGTAACTGCAGATGCATTGATTTTAGGTCTAGAACATTCTTATAGATTTGGATTTTGACTTGACCTAAAAAGCTCACGGTGTAATCCAAATTGCAAAAAAAATGGGAATGTGTCAGTAGTAAATGGCTTAAGCTAAAGCCCAACACTGATTCCAATAAGGGTGCAAGGACAAAGCCCTACGGTATGGACTCTTTCACTTTTTGGGGCCTATAATGATAACCAAAGATAGGCTCAAGTAACAAGGCAAGAAACCTAAAACCATGATCTGTAAGACCATTACGGTGCAAGTCTGTATAGACTTAATGCCATAAGGTTTGCATGAACTAACACAAAACCAAGTCCAAGGCCCATAAACTGCCCAAGTAAACCCGAAGCCTAGGTCCACACAAACCTAATAACCAAGGTTCACATGGACCTATTGATGAAAAGCTTCCAGAAGTATGATATTCATATTTGGACTCTAATTCCTAATACTAGCAGGACTTTACTTCTTCTAGAGGGAAAAGTTGTCCACTAACCCTATAAATACCCCTCCCATCAACCTATTTCAACACATATAATCTATACAGACAATCATCACCTAATTTCTAAGAGTTTAGGCACTGACTCCAATATAAGATTCGCTCTACTAGTCCTAAGCCATCACTAAAATAGTGATTCTTTCTAAAACCCAACCATTGTCTTATTGCTTGGTACTAACTTCAAGATAAGATCTAAGTCTCCTTTCATCATATTCATTCATTTACTTATGTTGTTTGCTATAACCAATGATCTCCTATGATTAATTGACATGTGAGGTGATTCTATGTAATCCCCACATCAATTATAAGAGTAGGGTTAACCTTTTAAATCATTTTAATCGTGTTCTAATTGTTCATAGAAAATTATAATTGCACTATTTTTTAGAACTGATGACTAAGTCTACACAAACCTATTTTAATGAATGTGAGGTCTGCATGAACTTATTATTAAAATATGTATATAATATGAGGTCCGTATATACCAATGTTTGATAACAATTTTCCGTTTACTTTATATACTATGATTCAATGTATTATGCTTAACATGTTAACACGTTGCTATTATCATATTGTATGATTATTCTATGTCTTAATATGTATATTAATATTCTAGAATTAATGTAAGGTATGCACGGTCTCCCTTTCACAAGATCATAGTCCATATTGACGTATGCATTTTATGCATGCTTATTCTATTATGTGGTCTGCACGAACTCTCTTTTACAAAGAGTGTAGTCCGCATGAACTTAAACTTTGAATCCCAGTATGAATATCTATATTTGTCATTATTTGGTATTTTTCTTAGGTCCTCACAAACCATTATTTGTATTACTAATCTCTTTCCTTGAGTTCTGTAAGAGTCACCATTCTTACTAAATTAGAGGTCCGGATAGACATATTAGCCATGACATGTTGTAGTCCGCACGAACTTAGACTAGAGCTGTAATGAGTTTGCATAGACCTGACGACATGAAGACGAGACCAAATAACTTATTCTATATTCTTTCATTTTGGTTTTGTACATTTTAATTCTCTTGATTATTTTAGGTTGTAATAGGTAGATTAAATAACTTGTTTTACATGTCAAAAACCTAACCTCACATCAAATGGTTTTATACATAATTAATTGATGTTTTCTTAATAAAATGGTTTTGAGTTTTCCTTAATAAAAGTCAAATGAAAAAATGTATTTTAACAAAGGCCAATCTCCTAGAGGTGAGAGTTAGGCAATTACTGCCAATTCCTATGGAATTATGGGTAGTTGTCAAGTTAAATCTCAATTAATAAATGACCCAATTTCTAGATGTACAATATACCATTATGCTTGTTGTATGCTTTAAATACCATCATTTACTTTATCTAAGTGAAAAAGTGACATGAATGCTTTAAATATAAATGCTTACTCACATGATATGGGATTGATAAACATTAGAATATAAAGGAAAGTATATTATTAGGGTATAAATAAGATCTAATTCTGAATCCTTTCTAAGCAAAAGATCAGTGGTCCTAATATAGAGCAAAGTGGCGACTCCAAACACTAACTGCTCTTATCCCTGATAAAATATAATAAATCTACAAGGGGCATTAGTTAAACCGAAAGGCATAACCAAAAACTCAAAATGCTGAATGAGTCTTGAATGTAGTGTCTGGAATGTCCTCCATTTTCATTCAGATCTAGTGGTATCCAAACCATATATCAAGTTTGGTGAAGATAACAACCCCAGATAATTCATCCAATAAATCCTCAATTATTGGAATTAGAAACTTACCTTTGATAGTAAGCTTGTTAAGCTCTTTATAGTCAATATAGAACTATCATGCCCTATTTTTCTTTTTAACCAATAGTATGAGGGAAAAAAAAGGGCTAGTGTTAGGCTATATAATTTTATTAGTGAGCATTTCCTAAACCAACCTCTCAATTTCAGATTTTTAGTGTTGTGAATACCTATAGGGTTAGACATTTACAAGTTCAGAGTTGGCTTTAAATGGAATGGCATGATTATGCACTCAAGGTATGGGTAATTGGTTAGATGTTTAGAATAACTCTTGGTATTGGTCCAAGAGGGGTTGAATTAGGGCTAGAATGGGTTTTGGTTTAGGTGGAGAAGCTATTAGGAAAGTGGGTTAAACTTGCAACAAGTTTGGTTGTAATTCCTTTCTAGCCATTATAGACAGCCTTGTTCAAGACTTTAATTGACCTCATTCTCATATTGAACTTTTCATCCAACCCTCTCAATTTTAAGGTCTTTCCACTTTTATTGATAATGAGTTTGTTATCGAAGAAGTCAAATATGACCGGGCAATGACATTTCATCTAATCTACCTCGAGAATCATATTATAATCACCCAATTTTAAGATGCGAACATCAATTTTGAATTAGGTTCCTTGCATTGTCTAGTGACACCCCTTACACCTTATGGTAACTGTTAATTTCTTGCCATCAGTAACTGTGACAGTATCTAGTGACCCTTACATGAGTGGAAGCTTGAGTTCCTTTACTATTTTGGAGTCTACAAAGATGTGGGTACTCCTACTGTCAATGAGTAGCATTATGGGTTTACAATTGACATACCCTTTGAGTTTTAATGTGTTATCACTCAATCCACCCTCTACTGCATTGAGAAAGAGAGGAATATGCTCTTCACAAAACTTAGTTTTAGGAGATTCCTCCTTAACTGCATCTTACCACTCTTCACCACCTAAATCCTCCTCAATGGTATTTAAAGCCATGAGCCTTTTATTGGCACACTGGTAACTAGGTCAAAACCTATCCCCACACCTGTAGCAAGTACCTGAGCTTTTATAATTTCGAGTATGTTTTGGTTTGGGTTTGCTAGTCATAGGTTTGGGAGTGGTGGTGGGTTATGGAATGTTGGTGGTGTTAACCATGGTAGGTTAAGTGTGGTGTTAGGTTTTAGAAAGGAGCTAGTGGATGATTGCTAAGGTTTAGAAGTGGGTTTGTAGTTGGAATAGGCTTTAAGAGCTATTAGTTGCTGCTCTTAAATTATGGCATGTTGAATGGTAATGTATAGTTCAGTGGATTTGAACATCTTGACCACTGACTTAATATCATCTCTTAAACCTCTTATAAAACTAGAGATGTAAAAAGATTCAAGGGTGTTAGGATATAGTCCCCCCATTTTGAGCTTAAGGAACTCGAATAATTCTAAATATTTATCTATGGTGGTGGTTTGTTCGATTTTCTGCATTTCCTCTATTGCATTTTTTCCCTATATTCCTTGAACTTTCTACCCAAAGCATTAGTAAAAACATCCCAATCAATTTCCCTTCTATCTCTATTCCAATTAAGGAACCATGCTTCTAACTTCCCTTATAAAAACAAACTAGCTACATTAATCTATTTTTCAAGTGGCACTTCATAAATAAGGAAGTATCTCTTACATTTTCCCAACCAAAACTTGACATTTGACCCTTCAAAAAATTGTAAGTCATATCTAAGAATTATCCCCCTAAAATAACTCCTTGAGGATCTCATTGGACCTAACCCCTCTCTAACTGTAGGAGTAGGAATAATTCCCCTATCAAATCTAAGACAGTCAGAAGTGTAGTGGAGAGTTTCTTTACCTCTAGTAATAGTGGATACTGTACTGCTACTAGGAACAAAGGCTAGAGGTGAATCAGAGGATGTTTAGTTAGAATGATTACCTTGAATAACCTGAGGAAGGTAAGCCACTAAAAGTTGGTTTTCCAACCAAAGTTCTTCATAAAGGGCATGGGCCTATTTCTATTCTTCCCATAAGTTTTGTTGCTCCTACATCAAAGTCTCTATTCTGATGCTGTACTAGTGCAAGAAATTACCCTGTTCTTTTACTTTGGAGCATAAGGATCGTATCTGGTCTTTAAAGTTTTCCATTGGAGCAATAGATTCTTTAAAAGGTTTACAAGTCCGGACCATGGCGAAGTGGAGATTTAAGGAAAAGGAATGGAGCTGAGAACTATTTAGCTCTAATATCAATTGTTAGGAATTAATTCTAACTAGTTGGCAAATTTGATTGAGAGTAGAAATTAGATTGAGTAGAAGAAGGAGAATAGGGATTAGGATAAAAGAGAGAATAAGACAAAAGAGATATTTGGAGAGAGAAGAGAGGAATGATTCATTCATTACTTGTGATCCCAAAAGTGGGACGTTACATAATATAAATGAAAGAGAAAAGGCTGAGCTATGCATTACACTAGAAATGCATGTGCTACAGCTATACAAAAAAGAATAAAAGATATTATAACTCACTTTTAATCTATAATAGATAACTAACAACTGTCTATTGTAATTTCCTTTCTAGCCCTATTTTCATATGTGACAAATAGCTATAAATGGCAAATATAGGGCAGCCAATTCACCTTTGACATGAGGGTACTTAAGCTTGGAGATTATAATTAATTTTAGGGGTGGATTGGATAAAGCATCACAACCCCATCACTTTTGACTTTTCTTGTAATAAACTCCTCATTCACAAGGAAAGAAGTTGGAGCTTAAAGGGTTAAATAAGAATGATACTCTCAAGATGATGTCAACTAAATCCCTCAATAAGATGGTGCAGAATGGTTGGAAAGGTATAACCTCTAAACTATTTGTCTTGATTATAACTCCTGGGCATACTGCTACTACTTCTTCAAAAAAATGTGATCCTTGAACAGGTACAATAGCTATTAAACCAATTTCATACTATCTTCTCCATTCTCAAGGGGTTACCATCCATCTAGAGTTATGACCATAATATTCCCCTAAAGCCAAATATCGAGCCTATCAACATTAAGCCATATAGATATTCCCACCAACAAAGACCTAAAATAGAGAGATTAGTGGCTAAAATGCTAGAAAAAAATGTGATCCAACCCAATAACAGCCCTTATGCTTCCCAGTCTTATTAGTTAGGAAAAAAATATGGCTCCTGGAGGTTTTGCATAGATTATAGAGAGCTTAATAACAACACAATGAAGGATAAATTCCTAATTCCTCTAATTGAGGACCTACTAGATGAATTACATGGGAAATGATCTTTTCAAAAATTGATTTGAAGTTAGGTTACCATTAAATTAGGATAAATACAATTGACATCCCTAATGCTACTTTTAAGACCCATTGTGGGCACTATGAGTTCCTTATTATGCCCTTTGGGCTCATTAATACACTAGGCACTAATGAATATAGCAGTCCAGTGACACTTCTTGCCTATTCAAATAGAATGGGAAAGGGGTGTTACATCAATCCTAGGCAACGAGTATTTATTCTTAATTATTACCCTATTCAATTGCCTATAGTCGATACATAATCAAAGTGACCTATCTTTCTTCTTTATAAACAGCACGAGTGCTCTCGAGGGTAAGGTACTAGGCCTAATAAAGCCTTGGTCCAATAGTTCTGACAACTACACTTTTAACTCCCTCCATTTTAAAGGTGCCTTTCGGTATGGAGTGATAGATAATAGGGTAATGCTAGGGTACACTTCAATCTCAAAATCTAACTCTCGATGTTGTGGCAATCTAAGCAATTCTTCTAGGAATAAATCCGGGAATTTTGATACCATAGGTGTCTGATCAAGACTAGATACTACATTGCTGGTGTCAACAATATGAGCTAGGTATGCCTCATATACATTTTGGATGAGTTGCCTTACTGTGACAACTAAAATAATGTTAATTAAGGAATTCCTACTGCTAGCAATAGTTACTACATGTCCCTCCTGTGTTCAGAGGATAAGTTTCCTATTTTCATAATCAATCATTGCCTAGTACTCTATTAGCCAATCCATACCTAAGATAATATCAAACTTATGAAATGGAAGTTCAAAAAGATCTACTGGAAATAGTTGATCCTGTATACAGTGCCTATAGACTATGTACACCATCACACTTTGCACAATCAGGTTACTAACTTAAATGTCTAAATCTATGGGTTTGATTCTAACCCTCTATCTCAGGCTTGTGGTGCAAATATATGAGTGTGTCAAACTTGGATCTATCAAAGCTAACATAGGAACATCAAATAAATAAAAGGTACTAACAATGATGTATGTTGCCTCAACTTCCTCCCATGCATGGATAGCATACTGACGCACTAAAGCTCTAGCCTCTGATCTCATCCTTTCGCTACTACTTGACTACACATGTCTAATCTATCTCGATCCCCTACTAGGTGCTACTGTAGCTGATGCCTAGGTTTGTGTAACCTTGAGCTATCTCTAGGGATAATCCCACTAAAAATGGTCTTTAGTTCTATAGCTGAAGTATTCTCCTCTCTTATTCTACCAACACTGCCCCTAATGCCTCCTATTGCAAATCCCACACATCAGAGGTACACTTCTAGCTATAAAGATAAAGGTGCATAATGCCTGTGGTAAGGGTCAAAGCCTAGGTGGGAATGCCAGACTCAACCTCTGAGGCTGGGCTTGCCTCTAGGACTGCTATCTAGGATAGAACTCCTTTTGTCTCTTGCCTCTTGGAGCTAAGCTAGACTGACTAGCTGTAAATTGTCTTTTCTTTTAAAATAGCTCCTTCTTTTCTTACAACATTTCCTCCATATCATGGGCTACTGTTACTAGTGTAAAGAAGTCTCTGATCTTTGTAATGGCAATCTACATTTGTAACTCAACATTGAGGCCCTTTTTAAACCTCTTACATCTCTCCTCATCAATGGGCAAAAATCCCTTAGCATATCTACTCAAATGAGAAAAATCCTTCTTATACTTAGACACTAACCTCTGTCCCAGCTTTAGCTCTAAGAATTCCTACCTTTTCTTGTCCTTATAGGACTTAGGTATGCATCTCTTACAGAACTCCTTTAGAAAGTAGTCCCATGTCACTTTAGTTATTACCTTTCTCCTTTCAGCTATATCCTACCAGTGGAATGCTTCTTCTTAGAGAAGGCATGTGGCACATTTTAGGCTCTCATTATCAATGCACTCTAATTGCTCTAAGATTTTAAAGGTCCATTCTAGCCAATACTCAGCCCTTGTAGCATCATCTTCCTTCGTGCCCAGGAAGTTCACAACTCCTATTTTCTTTACTCTTTCTAAATAAGTCTTCTATAAGGTAGCTAGTGGTGGTGGTGGAGGTGGTGCAATAGTATGTTTCAGCTACTCCACAATCTACTGTAGTAATGCTAGTGAAGCCTGGGCCATAGGTTATGGCTATAGTGGTGGCTAACGTGTGGCAGCACTCAGCTTAGGTGTGGCTACACTCACTTATGAGCCATGGATAGTGGTGGGAGCATGGCTAGCCACCTCTTCTCCTCGATCTGGTGGAGTCCGCTCACTTTTCTTGTGCCATTACATAGAAAATAACCTTTCAACCTCATACAGTATAGCTTTATTACAAAAACAACTCCTAGGCCTTAGCACTCATGTATACTATGCCTAGGAATGCCTAAACCTGCTCTTATATTGCTAAATGTGACACCCCATGTCCATTCCCAAAGGAAATAAACAAAGAATGCTACTTCCTTTAGGTCACCCATCCTGAAATTTCCCCATGTCTCATTTGTTTAACACTTATGGCTTCTGACAACTTAGTGGCATGTCCTAACTGATTTGTAAAGATTATTGTATAACACCCTAATACTGACCATTTTAGTATGATAAAACACTATTTTATGTCTATTATCCATTTTGTAGAAAATTGGGCAGCATAATGGCTTCCCAGGTGAAAAATCAAAACTTTGTCCTGCATAAAAACACTTCTATAACTATCACTCACATATTTCAGAACTCCTGAACCCTTCTAGCTGCCCAAATCTCATCACAAATAGTCAACAACATCAACACAAGGTTTCAAACCTATAACATATAAACATATGTTACAGTTATGTTACATAAATTACATAGATATTACATTCGTTTAGGTTGGCTAAGCTAACATTAACTACATGTTCTTACTATACAATATCTAGGACCATGTCATTATTATACATCTCCATATATACATGAGTGCCACTACTAACATCTCATAAAAGTATAAAAGGATTACCTAAAAAGCCAATAGCTATACTGCACTTGATGAGGTTGGCTAGCTAATCCTGTCTACAACCTAAGAATCGAAACACCGACACACTGAGTATACACTCAGGGGTGGAATTGATATGGTAAATGCATGTCAAATATGTATAGATACATAAATGGTATGAGATGCATCATAACATAGGCAATTAAGCCATGGCATATAGTATTATCACATTTTCCTCAGCTACGTTTTACCCTTCACAATAAATTGTTATGCAAGTAACATGTTTTGATATTTCCCGATGAGTTTTATTATCCAGTTACTATCTGTACTTATTAAACATCAATAGTAGCTATATTATATTGCATTCCTATTATTTCTTTATCATTTAAGCCTATAATCAATAGACTACACTGTATGACACCAAATAACGGGATCCATAATGTGTAGTGACCCATATTTCAGACCTCATTAGCTGCACCTACATGGTCTAATAACAGGGATCAGCTCCATGGAACCTCCCAATATCAAACTAGTAGATAGCAAGGATCAGTCCATAGACCTTCCAATATTTGTAAAGGGGATAGCAGTGATCAGTCCCGTGGGACCTCCCAATATCCTAATTCATTATGTCTATCATCAAGCTGGTGGTGAGTAAGGATCAGCCCAATAAGGATCAGCCCTATGGGACCTCCCAATATCCATAATCAATCCAATGGGTAGCAGGGATCAGCCTCGTAAGACCTCTTAATACATGAGTGTGCAAGGCTCAACATCAGAACCTTAACAGCTACACCTATCAAAACCATCAAACAGCAGTGGTCGTAGAAAAACCAATTTGCTTAGCAGCTGCTAACTCCCTAGTTAACTAGTTAACCCATCCAGTGGACATCTAACTGGTAGGCCTAACCACTAATTAATCTTTATTATTCAGTTATCAGTTATCTTTTAATTGTTATAGCATTACTAATATCCCATATGTACAATAGGGGTGCACTTATGCACCTTTCTAAGTTACGGGTCATTTTCAGCAAAAGCACTATTCATTTGGCTATTTTTCCTTATGTCACTATTTATTTGATCATTTTCATACCAAGTACTATTCATATGGTCACTTCTTTCTATCATAATTCCCATGCCATTATATTTCCCAATCACTAACTCTTTCTTTCTTTAACCATTATACAACAATATCATCATCGATTCATCTATCATAGTTATGCCATTATTTCTATTTGCTAATTACCATTTTCTTATGCCATTCCATGTGACACTATTACACCACATTTTAGGTCATGAATCATTAAATCATTAGGTGTCTTACCTTATTTCATGTATTCATTTTCCTATCCTTGTTTTCATGCCATTTACTTGTCAATGCTAGACATCTTATGTCATATAAATGTATAATGCCATAGCATACACACACACATTTCGGAAATTACAAGTGAACACACTTACACCTATTTTCTCTAACCCAAATTTTGCATACACCTATATTTCCATGCCATAAACATAACTACATCATCCTTTTACATCAATTCCATGCTAAACCCTACCTTTTAAGAATTCCATACACATGTACACATACAAATAGATACAAACTCACAAGGCATGCATCAATTATAGAAATTCCATATACTTAGTGTGTGAGAACACCCCTTTTCCACCACTTTAAGACCTTGAATGAGCTCCTCCTTCACTTTTCTCTCTTTGGCCTGAATATACACATTTTCAACTTAGAAAAATTCCTTAAAATTCTATAAAGCTCTAATTTAAAATCTAAAAACATGGTTCCTCTTAGAATCACCTAAGCTAAATAAAATAAAAATAAAAATTGGGAAAACATCATTTACATTTTAATTAGGAACTATTCATGTAAAGCTTATGTGTTCAAGCTTTATGAATAGTGCCATTGGTCCCGAAGATAAGAAGTTTTGGCTGAATGAAGTTACTTTTCTAGGACACATCATTTTAGTAAATAGGATAAGAGATAACCTTAGTAAACTTAAGGCAGTGTTGGAATGGGAACCACCTAGGAATGTGATGGAGACAAGAAGTTTTCTAGGCTTAGCAGGATATTATAGCAGATTTGTGAAAGGGTTTTCTATCATTGCTACTCTTTTAACCAGATTGATTAGGAAGAATATGAGATTTGAATGGGATGATAAATGTCCAGAAAGTTTTGAGAAATTGAAGAAGATGTTGACAGAAGCTCCTATCCTATTTCAACCTAAATAGGGTAAGGATTTCATAATGTATAGTGATGCTTCACTAAATGGTTTGGGCTGTGTGTTGAGTAGTAGTTTATGCTTCAAGACAATTGAAGCCACATGAGAGGAACTATCCTACTCATAACTTGGAGCTAGCTATTACTGTTTTTGCTTTAAAAATATGGAGGCACTACTTGTATGGTGAAAAATGTTACATTTATACAGATCATAAAAGTCTAAAGTACCTCTTCACTTAGAAGGAATTGAATTTGAGGTAGAGAAGGTGGTTAAAAATGATAAAAAAAATTATGACTGTTTGATTGATTACCACCCGAGAAAAGCAAATTTGGTAGCAGATGCTCTGAGTAAGAAATTCATGGTTACTCTAAAAGCCATGAATGCCAAACTATATTATACTCTGGAGAATGCCATTTTGGTTGAGTTGCAAGTGAAACTTGATTTTCAACTATAGATTAAAGAGACTCAAATGAAAGATGAGTAGTTGGTTCAAATGATATGTAAGAAGGCTATAGGGTTTGAATTGATAGAAGATGGGTGTATGTATTATTAGAACAGGTTATGTGTACCTAGTACAAATGACCTGAGGTTATAGATACTGAATAAAGCTCATAAAGCTCCTTACTCTATGCATCATGGGAGCACAAAGATGTATTTAGACTTAAAGTCTCATTATTGGTGGCTTAGTATAAAGAGGGATGTGGCAACAAATATTGCAAAGTGTCTAACATGTTAATAGGTGAGAGTTGAATACTAGGTTCCTTCTGGATTGTTGCATCTTATAGCAATACCAGAATGGAAATAAGAGAAGCTGACCATGGATTTTGTGTTAGGTTTACCTCTGACTAGAGGTAAATGTGATGCTATATGGATGACTATTGATAGGTTGACAAAAATAGCTCATTTTATTTTAATTAGGAAGGATTATTCATTAGAGAAGCTGGCTAAATTTTATATGGATGAAATAATCAGACTTTATGGTGTGCCATTGACCATTATTTTTTATAGAGATCCTCATTTTACTTTTAGATTTTGGAAGAAGCTGTAGGAAACAATAGGTACTAAATTGGCCTATAGTACAGCTTTTCATCCTCAGACTAATGGACAGTCAGAAAGGGTGATACAGGTACTTAAGGATATGTTACATGGGTGTGCAATTGAGTTTAAATGTAGTTGGGATTAGTACCTATCTTTGGCAAATTTTGCCTATAATAACAGTTATTGGTACATCTTAGGAATGGCACCCTACGAAGCTTTGTATGGCAGATGATGCAAAACTCCTTTATATTGGAGTGAAGTTAGGAAAAGTAAAATTTCTAGTATTGATCTAATTAGAGATGTAAAAGAGAAAGTAAACGTGGTTAGAGACAAAAAGAAATCATATGCTAACCTAAAATGAAGGGATATTGAATTTACAGTTAGCAAGAAAGTGTTCTTAAAAGTATCTCCATAGAAGAAAGTGTTGAGATTTGGGAAAAAGGGAAGCTGAGTCCCAGGTTTAATAGACCCTATGAGATTATAAAAAGGGTTAGACCATTAGCTTACATGCTAGCATTGCCACTTGAGCTATAATAAATTCATGATGTTTTCCATGTATCAATGCTTAAGAGATACATGTCAAATCCTTCACATGTGATTTTGATAATAGATATTGAAGTATAACTTGGTTTGAGCTATGAAGAGGAGACTATGCAGATTTTGGCTCATGAAGTGAAACAACTGAGAAATAAATCCATACGATAGGGTCAAAGTGCTATAGAGACACCACAATACTAAAGAGGTTACTTGGGAGCCAGAAGAGTAAATAAAAGCACAGTATCCACAATTATTTGCTTCAAGTAATTTTTAGGATGAAATTTTCTTCAGAGGGAAAGAACAGTAACGCCTATGTGCCAAGGCTCATTGAATAGTTCCATTAGGTCCAAAAAATGTGCTCGGGGTGTCGGATCACTTTCACGAGAACCGCGATAGCAACACTAGTCATGAAACATCAAAGGGCTTTATGAAAAGGCAAAATTTAAAAATTTAACAAAACCAATAATTAATTTCAAGCTGTAAGCTAATAATCTATGTAATATAAAATAGTTAGCCTATGAATGACTCAAGATGTGCCCGAACAGACCCTAAAATATCATACCCTAAAGCTTCAAAATTCAACTGAGTCCATTGGTGAAAGAATTTTTGAATTTTGAGGTCATTTGCAAATTCTCATAATTTTTTAAGTTGGCAAGAAAATCAAGGCAATTTTAAAATTGCCCTATCATTAGAATTTGGACACAAAAACTTACTAGCATGTAAGTGGGGTTAAAGTAGCAAATTTAAAATAAACAATATAATTTTTTGTGGTCTCTATGATTTTTAAAAATTTCCCAAAATTTTTGTCAAAACCAAGCTATTTTGGGATGGTTCGGGAGGTTATGGGACCCATTTGGACCATGCCAACTGGCCTAAGGGCCATGACACATGTCTACCCATGTACTATCTCCCCCATCCCTTACTTGCTAAACCTACTCTCATTGTCTCATAAACAAACTCTATAAACCATTTAATATGAAACCCCCATCTAACAATATGAATTTGACATAAACTTATGCTCGCTAAAAAAGTAGTAGAGGTAAATAAAAACTGAAACTTGCTCTTAAACCTCACTAACCCTATCATCTATCTTACTTCATTTATTTCAAGATCTATTTTATCCATCATAATCATATAAAGTCTAACTCGAGGCTAAAAAAACACTATAGCAAGAAAATAAACATTTATATTTAACTAATCGCCTTAAAACTTGAAAGTGATCAAGGAAAAAGGAATGACAATTATAGCTCTATCTAACAATTCACTAATCTATTTCCAGAGCTTCAAAAATAGAAGAATTTTAGTAGCATGGGTCTTAATAGTTCATGGAAACTTAATTTAGTTATTTGTCAATTTAGGGATAACATTTCCATTTTTCCTAAAAACCACACATATATACCCCACAGCTCTAACTTCAAGCAACCTCTTAAATTCATTTTTTTAACTCATAAAGACAGAAGATTTACAAAAATTTCATTAAGGGACTACATATTAGTTAATTTCTTACAAATATCTGAAAAAATAAACTCTATGATTTAGGGCACATACTTCTATCACAAGCCTTCAACCTTATTATTCTGTTTTGATTCTCCTTTCCTTGCCAAATCTCCCCTGTAGCCTTTTTCCCTTATTATCCATAAAAAACTCAAGTTGATCATTCTCTCACCACAAAACAAAGAAATTTAAAGCTTTTTTCAATGATTCATTATCAAAATAGAAAGTGAAGTGAAAGGATATAATTAATTGAAAAACCACCTAGAAAGATTTTTTACTCCAATTTTTTTACTATTTCCTTAATTAAATCATAATTCAGTTAAAAGATAAAATGAAAAAAAAACCATATCAACCTAAATCAATTCAACTCAATAAGCTTACCTAAAGAACACCAATGCTGAGCCATTACCCTCTGTCGACCAAAATCATCATCTATCCTTATTTTCCATTCCTATTCTAGTTATTCTTGGAGTAAATCAAACTAATAGTAGTCAACCCTATTTGTCTACTAATTAAGCTTGATTCTTCATTTACCATTTATCTTTGATTGAGTTTGAAAAACACTAGTTATTCTTGAAATCAAAAATTGAATTCCCTTTTGCTATCTACTCATAACAATGTTATTCCTTTCTCTAATCATCTATTTCTCTCCAATAACCATTATTGTCTTATGTGGAATCTTATCGTCCTCCTCTTTCCCCTCTTCTTTATTCTCTATCTTGATAGTAGCATTATCAACCTTCCTAAATTTGATATCTAAAATCTATCATTGTCTTTGATTTCCTTTTCTCTTATTTCATTTCATTCTTTCCCTTCTATTCCTAATTCTTATTTTATGAATTTGAAAAATTTGCAAGAAAAGAAATAATCAGAGCAAAAGATGGTTGGAGAGAATAGGAGAAAGTTTTCAAAATTTTGATATAAAACTTAGTCTATTTTAGGCCCTTCCATAGTTTACCTAGCTTACCTCTCCTAATGTCTTTTTTTCTTTTTTTGTTTTCATTTCTTGGTTTCTACTACAAAACCTAAAACCGTTCTTTAATTCCTAAAGCTTTAGGTCTTTTCCTATCATAAATCACTTATTAAGTCCACTTTCTTTCAATTTAGCTCAATTATATCCTCTATTCATTCTTTTTAACCTTTAGTTATAATCTCATTCTTTAATGATCTCAATTTTGTGTCATATTTGTACCTTATACTCATTTTGGGTGGTACTGCACTAAGCCATCCAAGTCCTAATTGCCTAGCATGCACCCAAAATACTACTCTTTGAAACTCAAGATTTTGAGTCATTATAATTCTTCCCTATTTAAGCAATCTTATCATTAAAATTGGATTCAAGTATAACTTTAACATATCAAAATCTTATCATTTCTTAATGTCCCTTACTTTGTCTATAACTTTATTAAGAAGAACATCTGTTGCTAGACCTACTATATTTCTTTCTGAAATTTTATGAGAAAAATCTCAACTTTAGTAAATCCTAAAAATTCTTCCTTTTTTGAGAAAAAACATTTAACATTTCAAATCTAATCACATATCTTCAATGTTGATCAATATCCTGCTAAAGCCCTATTCATATAAAAATAAATCATGTTTAACTTCTTCCATATGAGTCTATTTTTACCATTCAATACTTTCACGTATATATTTCTTATCAAATCTACTATTCAATTAAGGCACGAGCATAAGCCACTTCAATTTTAATAATAATGACATGATATACATATCCATCTACTAATGTCAATGTTTATTTCTACAATGCATAAACCCGGCCCATGTAGAACATGTCATGTAGTACGGAGCATAACATCAAGGAAGATCTGACAAAGATACATGAGTTATTAAGTTCTTACATAATTCCATTTTTGTTACTTCTCTCTTCTTATTCCTCAATCCATTCTAAATCAAATCACCATTCTTCTAATCATCTTACAAAAATTTACTATAATATATTGTAAATGCACTGTCCGAACTAATTATAATTAGCAAACAACTACTTACCTTAGGATATCTATATGATATTCTTTCATAGTATTAGAAAAGCCTTTAATATATGCAACTTCTATTCTTATTCCTCATAATCATTGATCCACTATCTTACTTATGATTGATAGAAGGGTACAAGTACAATAGAAACTACTTAACCCTCAAATCTTGTTATACGTGTCCTATGACAATTCATATATCTATATCTTATTCCTAGAATCATCTAAACCTTACTTTGATACAACTAAATGTAACATCCCTCACTCATTCCATAAAGGAACCTGATGAGTAGATTTTACAGCACATCAAAATACATAGCATGTCATGCAGATACTATGTCATGTAAATACTATGTCATGTAGATACCATGTCAAAGGAGATGTTACATCACATACAAAAGACATGCCAAAACATACAAGTACAATATAAAATCAGATGAAAGGTGAGCTAAAAATTTTTCATTTTTTTACATCTTTAATGAAAACATTTTTCATTCTATAAGTTAAATTATTTCATTTCTTTAAAACCTTTAATAATGGATCATCAAGTTGAAAATTCAGCAACATGACAACTATATAGGCACTACTTAAAAATTTTAACCTGTAAAAATATCACTCTAATAAATATTCACAATCATTCTTAACTTCATTTTGAGTCTTAAAATTCATAACACAACATCATTGAAGAATTTAAGCTCTAAAGTAACTAAACATGGGCCAAACAATAATTAACTCAAAACACCATTAGTTGCATACACACACACACAATTACTATATTCACTAATTACTATTTAGTATCTATTATAGTATATCATTATTTTTTAGGATAACCATATGATATGAAATAATA
>CANXYI011034743.1:0-10795 GCA_948208565.1 Hura crepitans
ACAATTCGAATACTAAAAAAAAAATAAAAAGAACACGAGAATAATTGAACACCTAAATTAGGGTTGTATGCAAAAGAACAGAAGAATAGTAAATAAAATACAAGGATAAATAAGAATTTACCCCAACCAGGCTCTGATACAAATTGATGCGGAACCCCAAGGCTAAAGAACTCAAAACCCCTAAAACATACAATATGGCTAGAACAAGAATAAGAATAAACTCCCAACCTATTGCACCCCCAAACAATACATGTATGGAAACACAAGTAATTGGTTAATTTTAAAATAACAAGAATAGAAATTCACTAAAGAAATTACCGTAGAAGAAAATCAACTCTTGTTGCAAAAAGAAGAAGATAAGCTATCCTCTCCAATAAAATTAGGCCAAGCCTTATGTGAAAAACTCACAAATATTATTGATGATTCAATTGTGCTTTTACAAGCCAACAATGAGGCTATTTATAGGCCTCTTACACCAACCCCCATTTGAATAAGAAAATAAAAAGCAAGGTGCATGTTTGGATTACACCTTTTAACAAAGAAAGAAAATTACAGAAATTAAAGCTAAGCCAAACAAAGCCCTTGTTTTTCAAAATAGGAAATAAAATAAGGGATATGTTTGTTTGACTTCTAATTAAATTTCCTAAAAATACAATAATTAATTAATAAACCAAACAAGGCCCTTCCCTATGCTTAAGCCCATTGGAAGTGTAGTCCAATAGCTTTAATTTTCCTTAAGCCCACAAGCCTAATAAGTATATGGCAGCCCAAATTCACTCTTTTGACTTGAAGTAATTAAATAAGCTTGAGTGTGGCCCACATATCAAATTCAGTCCACCATAGTTGTTTGTGTGTGGTAGAATATTCATGTTATCATGAACTTCAATACTTCTAATCATTCGAACCATGAAAGCTTGCAATGCATCCTTGTACTTCTTGGCCTTTGCTCCTGTTATTGGCCCACGTGGCAATGCTAACTCATCATTGGTCCCACTCTTAATGTCATGTGTCATGATTGTGCTCACATCAGGTAGGCCGACATTACCATGTATGGCTAGAAACCAAATAATTACCCCATTAATGGAATAAATGAATTAATTAAGATTTTAATGAATAATTAAAAATGAGACTATGTAAATGTCTAGGAAAATCAACCTAATTGTATAAGAGTAAGCTTAGGCCAAAACCATATATAAAGATGTCTAAAATGAGTGAAAAAATTATGGGGTAATTGAGGTAAAACCATTGGTTAAGAAACTAAGTATTTAAGTAGTGTTGTAAATAAAAACATATAACAATTATGGAATAATTAATCAAATTAAATTAAATGCACTTAATAGAAACCAATAAATACTTAGGAAATCACTAAGCCGCACCAAGAAAATAAAATAGGAAAAATAAGAATGCAAGAAGAGAGTTAAATAATTAATAAAAATGGAATAACCATTTAAAGAAAAAGGACACTACATACAAGAAAAAAATATAAGTAATTAAATATACTTAACCAAATAAATTAAATTAATTATGTGGAAAAGAAGAAAGTGTATATACATAAATGTGAATGGATAAAGTAATAAGAATGTCAAGGGAAAGAAGTACAATAGATTTGATGGAAATTTGAATTAAGATAGGGCATAGAAATTATGACAAATTTTGAAAGTGCGTGTGCATATTATGCATAATGACTAAAAGATGTGGTGAAATATGTATATAAATAAAATGATATTAATTAGATGATCAATGGTGTTGATAAACATGTAAGGCACCTGTGTGAATAAGTATGAAGAAGTTAAGGAAGTAAAGAATGGGCTGAACATAATAAGTGAATAAGTAAAGGTACGAATTAGAAATTAAAGATACGACTTGAGCATAAAAATGACATAGTGAACCAATGTGTGTATATACATGAAATAGATTATTAATAACATGATATTAATAATCTTAATTGAGTTGAATGATGATACCACTCAAGCCAAACACTTCCTAAGAGGTCACCCATCCTAGTACTGACCCTGCTAAAAAATGCTTAACTGGATAAAATGCTAACCATTTCTACCAAAAGCTTAAGCTATCAGTAGAGGCACACCCTATCCTTTATTTAGATTAAACATGGGCTCACTAGTCTCGATCGATTTTGTGTGCCATCGACCCAAACTCGATCCACAACCCCTTCAAACATAGGATGTATCAAATGAAGCCCATATTAGTTAAATACTAACTGGATAGGTTGACTGGTCAACTAGGGAACCATAGTAGCTACTAGGAAATTAGAATAACATAAGTGTAGCAATAATGTAGGTCTAATAAAGCCACTACACAACTATTTGCTTAACATTGGTGTAGCCACAGTGTAGGTCCAATAGGGCCACTGCACAACTATTTGCTTAACAAGAGTGCAATTATAGTGTAGATCTAAAATGTGGACCACTACACAACTATCTGATTAATGCTGGTGCAGTAGCAGTGTAGGTCTAATAGGGCCACTGCATAATTTCATTCAAATAACGCTAGTGCAATAGTAAAATAGGTCTAAAATATGGACTACTGCACAACCTATATCTTTCATTATCTAGTCTAGGATTAATGTCTTCCAAACATAGGCTAATTAAATAGATAAATGAGAATATAATTAAGGAAATAATATTAAGATGACTAAGGTTAATTAAAGAATTATGGGATAAATAGTAAACTTTTAATTATATGAACTAAAGGCCCTATTATAAGCAAGTTGAGGTAATAATTAACATAAAAAGGATGGTATAAGAATGACAAGATCAAATGGATTCAATTACATGGTCAACCGGATAAAATATTGCAACTAAGATAGACAAGAGTTACTAAGGAACTAAAAGGGATTCTCTACATAAACATGATATTAGAAATAAAATAAGGATAGTAAAGAAGTTAGAATTAGAGTATAATAACTCATAAAAGTTGATCAATGGAGAACAATAATAAATGGGAAAATAAATAAAGTAGTGATCCATTAAGAGAAGATAGTGGATTAACCCTGATATAAATGCTTAAACACATATGTTATCATAGAGTAATAAACATAAATGTGAGTAAATGGAACATATATGAAAGAATTGAAAATATAGTTCTTAAATAAGAATAGAAGGGTGGAATAAGTGATAAATTCATAACAATTGAAAACACCACTGAGCATTCTTGCTTAGGACATTGGCTTTTGCTAATGCATAGGTTTAAACTAAAATAGGAAAGGCAATAGATCAGGTTCTAGCAATGGCAATGGTTTACAAAATAACTAAACAAGTAAGTAGAGTTCGCCACTAGCATTACTTATGTGTTAAATGTACACGTGCATTATCATTATAAAATTAATATTAAGGAATACCAGTATATGTTCAGTGTGTCATAGACATGGCATATAATACTAAGCCCACATATATGGGTAGTTGTTTTAGATTATTTATCTAATATATATCAGGCATGTAAATAACAATTCTACTAAATAAATTGATTATATCGAATGCATCAAATAGGGTAATTTTGTGTGTAAAATAGAAATAATGATCTAAGCGGACATGTAACATCCTATATTTGAACTAGCAACCAGTTGGATATAAGGGTGTTACATATATCATGGTACTTTTATATATTACTTATAATTTTTTGCAATGTCTTACACCATGTTATAAAGTCTATGGTATATAATCATTATGTAGAGGAAATCATGAGGCATGATATGAGATTCTTATTGCATGCAAATGTGATATACTTAATATCCCTAATCATAGTGTTAACAAGATAGGACATTGTTAATACGTATAGATCAGCACACATTATACTTCTTAATTGGATCAAGTAGTAGTTCTCACAATCTACAAGTATAAAGATGCTTAAAGTTAACATATAAATGCTTACTTGGGAAATAAGTACATCAGAGACCCACCATGAGATCTTCAAGTAAGTTCATTAGAGACCCACCATGAGATCTTCACATGGATACTTAATCTATGTCAGTGAAAGTATCTCATCGTATCAATGGTGTAAATATCTTTAGACTTGAGATTACTAACTATCTTAAATATAAAGTGACATACTATGACTCCAAAGCTTTTGCTTTGAACAAGAAGTATACATAGTCAGTTACTTGGGTATGGCATGACATATTTGAAGATAAAGTAGTAATCAACAAAGGATTCACCACCATAGATTATAGTAGGGAGTTTATCTCACAGTTCTGATGAGGAACCTATATTAAGAAACCTCTAGTGAGAGCAAAGTGCCATGTGTGAATGGGATTCACTAAGGACATTTTGGGAATAAAGGTGAAATTATCATAACGATATGTCTAGGGTTTAATTAGACATACTTAGTTAAGCTATGAGTTGACACAAGTCCATACTTACAATTGGATGAGGAAAAAGACGGTGAAAAGAGTTTATTACGTTATAACTATATATGGAAGGGTTAAGTCAAACCACTAGACTTTTTAGCATTTAAGTAGTCATGATGCATGGCTAGATTCCTCTCTTGACTTATATACAAGTGATATATCAATTAGTGAATTGATATGAATTCAATAAAATTGAATCTATAGAGTTCCAATTAAACTAGGACTTTAATACACTGTGTACTACCAAGTTATTTTGGAAGCCCATAGGGTCACACACATAAAAGGAATTTGAGGAAGATTCAATGAGATTGAATGTTCTAATGATATGAGATATTATTAAAAGATGAATTAAGAAGAAGAAATAAGCAAATGGGCTTAGGGCCAACTTGCTAATGAAAAGTCTAAAAAATTAGGGTTTTTGAACTTAAGCCTTGTTGAGTCCAAATTTTAATTATTCTTACATCTATTTTTTATGGACTTTTAAAAGGTTTCAAAGGCTTTAAATTATAGTAATTATTAATCTAAAATGGGGCCTAGGAGTGGCACATAGGATTAATGAAATTGGGGCCAAAACAGATTGCACATAAGCCCATTAAAAGGTTTATACGCATAGGACAAAAAGGTTCCTAATTGGTAGGTCCATTCTGGTTCGACTTAAAAAGGGTTTATTTAAAGTATAAATAACCCTTATTCCAAAAAACACCATAGAGATACATTCTGCTACAAAATTGCCCTATAGAACAATTGAAAACACACGATTTTCTTCTTCTTCCTTCATCTACTTGTAATTCCTACTAGAAACATGATTTTCTTCTTCTTCCTTCATCCACTTATAATTCCTACTAGCACCTGGAATTACAAGTTGCTCTCTTTTGAAAACTTCTTATATGGATTACTTTGGAGGTGTTCCTAGAACAGGATCACTATGGTTTGCAATAACCCAATAAGAAAAGCTCACATAAGGGATCTGCTATCATCCTTTACAGTAAATCCCGAAACACTACTAGAATTAATGTTTATTATGAATTTTAAATTATCCAGGTTCATTATCATTGTTGGTTTCTCTCAAATTTTTAATTTTTTTGTTGTGTATGATAGAGAAAACCAACATAAGAAAAAGCTTTCTTTCTTGAAATTAAGGGCTCAAAACCCAAAATTATTGGTGTCGCAAAGCATTTGCTAAAATAAAGTTTTGGAAGTAAATTAGGTGACATAATTAAGAAATTAAGAAGTTTAAAATAAAGAAAGAATTTTCATGGGTGTGTCAGCTAGGAGAAGAAAATGAGGGAGAAAAAAATGAGTAAAAATGCTAGGAATATTCCCTTCTAATCCTTTTTATATATGGAAGAGATAGATGGCGAAGATTGAAATACTATTTAATCAAATGGCCATTAAAACTCACAATAAAAAAACTTTTTCTTTCATCCAAAAATAAATTTCTTTAACTCTTTTTTCTCCCAAATAAATATTAATTTCATAAGTAATAATGTTTAAAAATTATTTTAAATATGCTCAATTTTGACTCTCAGGTCAATTAAGTGAAATTACCATAAAATGACATTGTTCTAAATAGTTACTATTCATCTTGGTCTGCTTCTCAAATCTTATTTTCACAAACATATAATTTTTCATGCATAATAATTATTCATTGATTATTGATATCCAAAAACTCTATTAATTACGTTAAATATTGACTATTAGGTCAACTTGAATGAAACTATTGCAAAATAGGCAATACTTTTTAGCTAAAACTATTCACTAGTGAACTTGTTATCTACCATTAACTATTCAAATGATCTTATTTTCACTTTAGATTGTACCCATAACCTATTTATTTTATATACTATGCATTTGTCAAAAAAGTACTATTCCCTTCCTGGAAGTCACTATTCATAGCCCAAAAAGTACTATTTATGACTTAGAATTTTTGGGTTATTACACAAATCTTGCCCTAAAGGTGATTTTCCCTTACCCACATCGATATTGTTCACATCCCTTTATTTCTAAGATCGATCAAACTAAAACAACTAAGGACTCAACCTAAGTCTCTCCTCTTAAGTCCTGAAAAATGAGAAAAAAATTAAAGAAATCTTAAATCAATCCTATTTGATTAGCCTAGAAAGAGAGAGTTAGGTATCCCAAGGTAAGAGTTGCCACCTAACCGAAGTTGGAAAATACCTTATAAGGCCAAAACCATAATAGTTTGGAACTCTAATCTTATTTACACCTTAAGTTAATATGGAATTTTAGATTAAATTCATAATTTTATCATTTTGCTCAAGCATGTTTTGAAATCAAAAATAAAACATTTAGTCACATAGAAAACATAATGGAACAAGCATATTTACAAAAAGAAATATATGAATTTAAAGGAAAACATACATAAAATCGAGTAATTTGATTTTCTTTGAGAACTTTTGCATACCAATTTATGAAAAACAAGTTTTATTATTATGACTTTTATCAAAGAAAAATCAAAATCCATTTTATTAGGAAAGCACCAATTAATTGAATGGAAATCAATTTTAAAACTTGTAAAAATCTTTTTTACTTATTACAACATTCATGAAAAATATAGAAAAATATTGAGAATGAAAATTAAATTCATGGCAGTTACCTAAAATACACTCTAACGCATAAAAGGTAAAAATTACAAGGAAATTCCTTAAAATACATTCTAACTGAATAAAAATAAAATTACATTAAAATTGCCTAAAATACAATATAACCAAAAATAATACAGAAATAATAAAATGAAAAGAGAAAATTAGAAAGAAAATGAAGATTAGATAAAGTAAATAAATAAAAATAAAATAATAAAATAACAACAAAATAAAAGGAGAAAAAATAATAAAAGGTTAACTTTATCGGGTGTTTGATAAAAGGGAAAAGACACATTAAATAAAATTCCAGTGGATCTCACACAACTCGCATCACAACAAAAATATAATATTAGTATGAAGGACATAAAATAAAGAATTAAATTATTATGAAAAGAATAAATGATGAAAGACATAAAATAAACAATTAAATAAATAACAAATAATATATGAATTAAATTATTACATTTAACTGGTAAATAGATAAAAAGGAAAATGAATAATAAAAAAATAAAGAAGGACAAGATATTAACAATATATAAATAAAATAAGGGTACCACATCTAACTGGTAGATAAGTACTTAAACAAAATAAGGTTACCATACTTAATTGGTAAATGGGCAACAATGAAAATAAAATAAAAGGCACCACGTCTGATCGACAGACAGATGAAAAATAAAAGAAGGAATTAGTTAACCCACTATTTATTAATTGCCTTTAGTAATGACCCTCAATTTACTTAAGAGAAAAAGAGAAAATAATTTTGGAAAATCCCTTTAAAATAAAAAAAAAACAGTGTTTAGAAAGCAATTTTTTTTTGTTTTTAAGTGTGCACTTATTAAGAAAAGCTAACCCCTTAGACTGACGCAAGGTTCAACTTTTATACATGACTTTCAAGATAGAAAATGACCATTTTGGCCTTAAGCAAATGGCTATTTTGGAAAAAAAATGTCATTTTCACTAGCGAAATGGTCGTTTGGCAAAAATCCTATTTTTCATAATCTATTTTGAAGTTTGTGTGAGATTCTACCATGTGAAATGGTGCCTTTTAAGAGCCAAAAATGACCATTTCAACAAAAATGGAAATAGCCATTTTAGGAATCAAAATGATGCCATTTAGTCATTAAATGGCAAAATTTTTAGAAAATTCAAAATTCTTGATTTTTAATCGATTTTTAAGATATTTTTTCAAAAGTTTGACTCTATAGCCCCCTCCTACACCCCCTATAGTGTTAGTGTTGGGCATCGAGCTCTAGCCTATCGGCCTAACCCTCAACCCATCATAAACACCCGTTTTTCTCACATTTTATATCACATCATGAGCTTGTCAACTTGGGTTAGAGTCCATATCTAAGAGTTAACTATTTTTCTTGAATTTTGTGAAAAAAAAAACTTTACATGTGGCAACAACATTCTCATTTATCATAATTTTTTATCTTTATTCATCATTATGTAATCTAAACATAAGAATCCTATAGACACTGGGTTTCTGGGACTCCTGTGTTCGGATTGTCTAATGATGAAAAAAGGATTAAATTTCAATAAATAGGGATGTTAATGTCCGATTCAAAGCTCTCAAAGTTTTTTAAAGAATCACGATTAATTTTTGAACACAAGTCCTTGCCCGACCCAAAAATCTCACAATGCAACTCAAATTATGAGAAAAATAAGCATATGTCATAGGTAAAACCCCTCATGATAAGGAGCATTTGAAAAAAGAAAAAATTTAAAAAATCACATTTTACAAGATTTAGACCATTATGGGGAAAAATTGCGTCATTTTGCTCCTAAAATGGCCATTTTGCACATTGCCAAAGTAATCATTTCAGCAAGCAAAATGGCCATTTCATACTTTCTTGAAACAATTGTTTCACCTTTGCAAAATGACACCATTTTTCCAAAGAGGTAGAATCTATACAGGACTTCTCTTTAGGCTAAATGGCCATTTGGCCCCCCTAAAATAGATGTTTTAGGCTAAAATGGCCATTTCACCTTGGCATGAAATGGCCATTCATGCCTTGTCCAGTGTGTATAAAAAGTGAACCACGTGTCAATCTTTGGAATCAAATTCTCTCAGTAAGTACACACCTAAAAGCGCAAAAACATTTTTCAAACACTATTTTCTTAATTTTAGAAGAGTTTTCCAGTATTTATTTGCCTTTTTCAAGATCTTTCCTAAAAGTAACTATACACAGTGGGTCAATCAAATTTTTTTCTTTTTCTTTTTGTATCCATCTACTAGTTAGGCATGGTTCCTTGTTATTTGATTTTATTTGTTGCCTATTTACTAGTTGAATGTGGTAGCTTTATTATATTTAGGTACTTGTCCACCAGTTGTGTGACACCCCCTACTGGATTCCTGAAGAAACCTAATAAGCGGTGTACTTCCTATCAGGTCACCCATCTTAACATTTCTCCCAAAGTCATTCATTTCACTTCTACCAAGTTCACACTAGATCCTTCTAACTGACTCCAAAATCACTTCAGTCAGTTCCTATAGCCCTTTTAGGCTAAAATCAATCTGGTTTAGCTATTACCAAGGAAAACTAACATCACTCAGGTATTACCTAAAAATTTGGCAGCATACCAACTACTCGGGTCCTAACCCAAAATTTTAGCAAGCCTGTTTAACACTTTTATAAATAATTTACATCACTTGGACCCATCTGATCCCCTATTCTTAACTTATCATCATCATCTAACACATATTAAACTTAGGCCTCAGGCCATAAATAAAACAAGCATAAATATAGAGCCTCAAGCTCACATTAACATCAATAATATAATCATACATTCACTAAAGAACATGTATAGAAATGCTTAATTTACATCAGTAGGTCATAGTCACTTAATTAATTTACATTTCCAAAGCTTAAATACATTTTCCTACCCATTTTCTACCTAAGTACATGGATATCCAACTATGTAGTAATTACTTCCAAAGTCTTCACTTGTATCCTCTAAACTACTATCGTCACACTTTACGAGGTAGGTCCCGCTGTCGTGTACCTGTGCACCAAAATCGATACATTGAGTATACAAGATACTCAGTAGTGAACTTAAAGCAATTTAATCATGGTATTTATATCACTAACTTAATTGTATAATTAAGAGTGATTTTACCAGATTATGTGACTTAATTATTCACTGGGGTGCCAATTTATTGAAATACCCTAAGGTATTTTTAGAGTCTGAAAATAGCATTTTTAACTCAATAAATCATTTTAAACAAGCATACTTTACAAAAATTATTTTAAATTTACTTATATATGAAAAATGACTAAAATACCCTTTAACTGTATTTTTACTACTTTCTAAGAAAAAATCATTCAAATAAGCTTAAACTTCATTTTTAATGATTATTCTACTTAATACTTAATTTACTTCACTGTAACTAATCTAGCACATCTGTGCAAAATCTCTAAAATACCCTTTAGCTTGCATCTTACCAAAACTTAAGAAATACTATTCCTTTATGCTTAATTTTTATGCTCATAATCAGTCTATTTATTTACTTAATTTAATTCTCTGGCCCGACTAGGAAGACACTACTTTAAGACACTAGATTTAGAGGGATAATAAACTAGTGTAGTAGTCCCCATTCTGGACCTGTGCTGCTGCACCGGCTTGTGTGCCATAATAGAGATCAGCTGCAGCCTCCCCAAACATAATAAAAGTAACTGTATGGTATAATGGAGATTAGCCCTTGGGCCTCCCCAACCACAAATAAAAGTAATTATGTGACATAATGGAGATCACCCCATAAGCCTCCCTAGCCACAAATCATCATTAATAACTGGGTGACATAATGGAGATCAGTCCGTAGACCTCT
>CANXYI011034812.1:0-13176 GCA_948208565.1 Hura crepitans
ATTATATTGGAAATATAGAATGTGGAATTAATGTCTATCGTTAGCATTTAGCATGCCATGAGGAGTTAATTTTTATTGCGTGAATCTAATCTCGTACTTAACTAAGTCCGCATGGACCTAGTATCTTTAAATGCAAGCATATAGGTTAGTCTGCACAGCCTTACTTCATGCATGTTAGATAGGTTTAATAGTTTGAACGGACTCCTTGTCATGAGGGTTATACATCCACACCGGCTTATGGGTGACAATTCGCATTATAATCTTCTAGCACGTGTTTTGTTGCTATGATTCATAATATATGATATGTCTACATTGAGTATGTTTATGGTTCTATTCATTTGTATATTAGTAACTCAGATCTAACTTATTTGGCTTTGATGTTTTCTGAGTTGTTGACTAGACCTCACACTAGAGTAAAAGTATGAGATAGAATTAATTTTTCTATAGAAAAGTTTGCACGGACTAAGCATCATTCCCTCCCATGTCTGCACAGACCTGACGACGCAGAAGCGGGCCTATTTTAGGACCATAGCTTGCCTCATTGGTTTTGTACTATTTACACTTCTTTGCTTATTTTTGGGTTGTAATAGCTATTAAGTAACTCATTTTACATGCTAAAATATAACTTTCACATCAAACCATTTTATACATAATTAACCGGTGTTTTTTAATAAAATGGTTTTGTATTTCTTTAATCAAAAGTCACATGGACAATATATTTTAGTAAAGGCCAATCTCTTAGAGATGGAAGTTAGGCAATTATTACCAATTCCTATGGAATTACAGGTAATTGTTAGGCCAAATAACAATTAATCAATGACCCACTTTTCTATATGTGCTGTAGACATTATTGTATTCTTTAAATACTGCAATTTACTTTCATACATGCAAAGGTGATACAATTTAAATTAAGAATAATGCATGCTTAAATGATAATGGATTGATAAACGTTATGATATACATAGACAACATATTATTAGGACATGAATAAGATCTAAAATTTCGAACCTTTCTGGTACAGAAGATCAAAGGTCCTGGTGTAAAGGCCAGGTGGTGACTCCACTAACCACTCTCATCCCCGATAAAATACACAATCTCTATAAATTTCTTCCTAATTTATTCTATAACCCACATTATTTTAAGGCCAATTACATGCTTATATTGCAATTTTACCAATTTAGCACACACATACACCTAATGTTACATTTCTATACAAGGTATCATGTATAAATGTACACATATAAGCATGACATGGTATAATTGAGCTATTCCACATACCTAAGGTGTATGTACACCCTTTTCTCCACCACTTTAAGCTTAGGTTTGGTGGTTTCTCTCTCTTCCTTTGTCAAACCCTAAACATACACCATTTTAACTTAGAAAATTTTCCAAAAATTAACCATAGCTCTAAATGAAATTCCAAAAACATAAGAGTTCTTAGAATGGCCTAAACTACCTATAACATAAATAAAAAATGAGATTCATGGCCATATACCTCAATTGGGCACTATTTATCCAAGCGTGAAAACTCTTAATTTTGGGCTCCTTTCTTCAAATTAATGAAGGAATTAGTATCTTAAGATGATGGGGGCTTTAGTTTTGTACCTTTTTCATGGATTTTAGAAGGGGTTAAGAGAGAGAAAGCATAAAAAATGAGGAACTTAGTGGCTATGGCATCAGCATGGTGTGTTTAGGGAGGTTAGGGATGGTTTGGTTCATGGTGAAGTGTACACCCATGAAAATTTTGATATGGATGATGGGTTGGACCCTTTTAATTGCACTAAATGGCCCACAAACCAATTTTTAGCCTTTTATGTCACCCTTTTGCCCAAAATTTCATAAAATATTCCATAGGTCTCAAAAAACTCCCATTTTAGTCTTAAAATTCCTCGATTAATGAGACCAAAGTCCATGTAAAATTTCAAGTCAAAAGTCAACCACTGACTTTTTGGCACTATTTACATCCAGAATAAAATATTCATAAAAATATCATTTGATCTCAAAAAATTCTAATTCCTCCTCTAACATACTCAATGGAATTTTTAAGATTCAAGGTATGATATTTTCGAGACCATCCGGGAACATCCCGGGGCTGTCTCGGTTTAACCCCATTTTATCTTCGTAAATAGTAATTCTTACCCTAAAATAAATTATTGGTTCTGCTAAAATTTTTAATTCATTCATTTTCCCAATTTTTAGGCCCGCCAAAGTTTTATGACCAATATAGCAGTCATCGGACTCAAAATGACGACCCGCACCACAATGAACATCACTCGAGCCCGTCCGATACTATTTATAAGACTTTAGCAGTTAGGCGTTACAACATGTATTGGAAATATCTAAATTTGCTTATTTCATGGTATATGTATTCCTAGGTTTACGTGTAACTATGCATAAAATAAATGCATAAATGAACATGTGTGAGTGCATTAGCATCTAAAAAAAATATAAGTTAGGAATAGGTGAACACTAACACATGAATGCATATGAGTGAATGCTATTGCACATGTATATACTTAATTTACTTCGAAAAATTATGAACGAACACTACTTTGAATGATGAATGGGTACACATTTTATGTATGTGGGGGTATATGTGTGCGTGTGCCTATATGGCCATTCTTGGCTATAGATTGAAGCGATCTTATGAGAATGTAACCACGTTGGTGCATATATAGATGTCATATTTGAATACTAGCATAAGGTTTTAATAAACATAAACATGATGGTGAAAGAGTATGAAAGCTACTTTAGCCTAAAATGGGTGCGTAAGTTGATACATAAATGCTTAGTATCTAATATCCTAATTCATGAGACGTTATAAAAGTGGGTGAGATGCACGTTTGTATTTTTGGATGTGGGTGAATGAGTAACATGCATATGGCTCTTAACTTTCTTTAAACACAGGTATTCATTAGTATATAATGATGATGCATGTATAGGCAACATAACTTTTTCTTATATAACTCTCTATAATAGAAAGTAGATATATAAATACACAAATGGGTATCTTTTCCTAGAATGGATGTATGATGAAGCAGATGTATGCTAAATATAGCCTCTTTGTGGATGAATGAATGAATGAATTTTTTTCTTTTAATGTATAAATGAATGTAACTCTACCTTAGATGATGTGTACATACATGTTACTTGTTTTTTTCTTTTTTTAAGCTATGCAAGTTATATAACTGATGATTGGATAAGATGCTTATGTCGAATAATGAATGATGAATGATAATGCTTGCATGTTAGTACTGATGCGTGTAAACTTGTTAAATGTTTTAATTTGTATGTTAAATTCTATGAATAATGCATGTGTATATATATATTATGCCTAAGCCATATGACTAATGATGGATACAATGATGCTTACTTAACATGAGTTTATAAATATGTCTGATGATTAAATATGGAGACTTAGTCTTCTCTTGAATAAATGAAGGCATTCTATCCTATCTTACATGAATGAACATGAAAACATTAAGGTGGTGAATGAGATAATTTTAATGAATGAATGTGGTTCAATGATTTGAGGTGAACATGTCATGAAGGTGTGCATGCATAGTGAAAGAAAATATGTTTGCATGAACTGAATGACATGTATGTTAGTTCCTGAATTTTCTAATTGATGCTTTGAGGTATGCTTTCGATTTTCTGATGCATGTATTTTTGCTCATTTTTTTCTGAATGAATAATAAATACATGTACAAGTAGTTATATGATGGATATAACCTTTTCCTAGATGAGTGAATGAATAAATCTCATCTTATGATAGATATATGGTAAAGGCGGTTGTATGAATGCATCTTTTCTTAAGATAGATATATGATAAATGTAAATGTATGAATTCACCTTTTCCTAAAATAGGTGTGCAGGCAACTATGTGTCTAAATGCATGAATCAGTATATGTTTTGGTGAGATCACTCTCCTCTCAGACTTGTGACAAAAAAAACTTGGGTTGAAGGTGTGTAGTGGTAGGCTAATTTTTGGGTAGCATGGATGAGATGTGCAATAGAGAAATAGGCTAAGTTAAGATGATGAAGAAAAGGTGTAAAGAAGTAGATGGAGTAAAAATGACAAGTGAAATGTGCCATGAAAGTCATAAAGCAAAATGTCAACATACTATAGAACATTTAAGCACATGTGATTAAAAAAAATGGATGATCATAATGAATAACTGATATAGCAAACAGATGTATGTGATTGCATCGTGTAAATGCCCTATCCCTTAGGGGTTATAATGATAACCAGAAATAGGCTCTAAAGTGACAATGCAAATAACTTGAAAACTTAGTCCACATGGACTACAATGGCATAAGTCCTCCTAGATATAATACCACTAGGTCTATACCACTCTATCAAGCCCAAGGCTTATGATCCACCCAAAAAAGTCCAAGTTCATGTCTATACAGACTACCTCAAACCTAGCCCAAAGCCCATAGACTGATGAGAAAACCTATAACCTAGGTCCATATGGACTTGCCAATGTGAAAGCTTTTAGAACTAGGAGCTTTTTATTCAGACTATATATCCTAATCCTAGAAAGATTCTAACTCCTTCTAGATAAGCAGCCACCTCCTAAACCTATAAATACTCCTCTTAGGTATAAAGGAGTATTAGGTAATTTGAAAAGCCAAAAACCCTATGGTTTGAGAATCTGGGAGAGGATTCCAGCATAAGATTCGTACTACAAATCTTTAACCCACACACAAATATTTGATTCTTTCTAAAAACCCTATATTCTTAGGTTGTTGCTTAAGAATTTCTTTATAAGGTAAGATCTGAGGCCTTTTACTATTCATACTATTTTATGTAGGCTTATGATCTCCTATGATTGATTATAAGTGAGGTGACTCTATGTGAAACCCCATATTAATCCATAGGAGTAGGTCTTTACTTTGTGTTAACTTGTTATTTATAAAGGACCATTAACATGTTGTAAAAATTATGTGATTTCAATCCTAATGGCATGGACTTAACTCGAGGCATCCTCACATTTGCATGGACTAATTATATTAATACATGTATAACCTATTATCCGCTTAGTCTATTGCATAATACTATTTTATTTTAACTCTCTTCTATCATACATCGAATGTGTCATATTAATATTGCTTAATTTATGACATCATATAGCATATTAATATAAATGTCATCTAGTATGCTGAAACTGTTAGTTAATCTACATGGACTCCCTTTCACAAAGAACATAATCCGTAGGGGTAGTTATGTCTTAATTGTGTTCATGTTGTCTTGCAATCTGTATAAACTCCCTCTCATCATAAATATAGTCCATATGGATAATTGTTTGTATTCTCAATCTTTGTATATATACGTGTGTGTCCTCTATGATCAATAAATCAGTAGCTTTCCCAATTATAATTCTCTCAAACATGCATCATGATTTATCCATATTCATATTGAATAATTTTATCCTTTCTTTAGGTCCTCACAAACTATCATATGTTGTTTCTAACCTATTCTTTGAGTTACACAAAAGTGATCATTTTGGCAACATTGGAAGTTCAAATAGACATGATACCCTTTACATGGAACAGTCTACATGGACATACACTAGAGCCGTATTAGGTCCACATGAACTTGACAACCCACAAGCGGGACTTATTACATGATTTATACTATCTCATTTGCTTTTGTACTCTTGTATCCCTTTTGCTTATCTTGAGTTGTAATAGGTAGTTTAACAACTTATTTTACATGTTAAAAGCCTAACCTCACATCAATAATTTTCTATCTAATTAATTGGTGTTTTCATAATAAAATAGTTTTGAGTTTTCCTTAATAAAAGTCACATAAAAATATATTTTAACAAAGACCAATCTCCTAGAGATAGGAGTTGGGCATTACAACCAATTCCTATAAAATTACGAGTAATTATTAAGTCAAACAACCACTAATAAATGACCTAATTTCTATATGTCAATATATATTCATGCTTGTATATTCTCAATACTATAACTTATTTCTCTAAATAAAAAAGTGACATAAATGCTTTTAATATAATTCTTGCTTATGTGAAACGGGACTGATAAACGTTATAATATAATGGAAGGCAAATTATTAGGGCATAAATAAGATCTAATTCCAAACCCTTTTTTGATAAAAAAATCAGTGGTCCTAGTGTAGAGCCAAGTGGTAACTCCAAACACTAGTCGCTATTATCCTCAGTAAAATATAATAAATTTATAATGGCGACTCCACTAAGGATTGAGAATTTAAATATGAAAGTGCCCAAATAATATGCCATCTAATATTCTAATTTTTATCAATTCCATGCATTGCACTTTATATACATTGTGTCCCTTTTACCTTGCATAGTGTTGTGAACCATAACTGCATTTTTCATTCAATAATGGGGAAGTACTAGCATATCCATCACTTACAAGCCTTATACCTTCATGTATATGAAAAGGTGAACTAATTGGTTGTTATTATTCTTGATTAGCAAGACCTATTAGGAGGGACCTCCACTCTCATAGGAGCCTTTTTGACTAAAGTTGTGAGCCCATGCAATTAAGCTTAGCAACTTCCCTTAGGTTGTATAACCCAAAGTGCTTATGACTTACATTATGAGTGCTAAATGGGTATATTGCATTTAACCTTATTTTAAGTGGGGCTAAGTCTATTGGGCCTTTTATCTGGGATAGACTTAGCCTAATTTCACATCAGATGAGAATTAAATATTATGGGCCATTACCATTGTGTGCACTTTAAATACAAGGGATTAATTAGGCTTAATGAAAACCATAATTGAACCTATGGATCCCTCAATAATGCTTAGGTAATCCCACCTAGGAAAGGAACGGCTTGACCACATGTGTGGGAGGAATAAGGTTAGAAGGTTTCTTGCATATGTTTGTCTCTATTGCACTATGAACATACACTTAATGCATACCATGCATCATTTGCACCTTGCATTGTTAATATATTGATCATGCATCACTCCTAACCCATTATTTTAATAGCCATTATTGATCTTTCATTCACCATCCAATGGAAAAAGGTAGGCAAGCATCTCAGCAGATCCAATAATCTGCTACCTATCCAATTAAAGAGAGAAACCATGTCTACTAATGAGTTCATTACTAAGCCCATACTAATGAAGGCCATGGTTGAGATAGAGAAAAGGTTGATGAAAGCTTTCACCAATGCCATGTCTGAGGCACACAAGGAAATAGGTCAAACTTCAACCACTCACAAAGGCAAAAAAGTAGTAAGAGAGAATAATGACCAGCTTTTAAATTATGACAACCCTCTAGTCAAGAAGTATTATAATAATATCCCCCCACCTAAGGTAGTTAAAGATGATCAAATTAAGAAGTCAAATAAGAAGACCAAGGCTATGACCAGACTAGTCACTACGATTAAAGATATTGACCAAAATAGTTAGAAATGATGAGGTGTTTAAAAAGTTGAAGAAAACACCAGTTGACATTAGTGTTTAGGATTTATTAATGTCCTCTCAAATCCATAGGTAAAAAATAGTTGAAGCACTAGGGCAAGTTATTGTATCCACCACTACTACTCTTAAAGGACTAGTTCAAGTCATGAAAAATAGTAAGACGGGGCTCATAACTTTCTTAAATGAAGACTTGCCCCTAAGAGAAAGAGAACATAATTAGCCTCTCTTTATTAAGGTTAAGGTAAATGAAAAGAAGACAGGATATGCTATGGTTAATGACGATTCATCAATATATGTATGCCCGGTCAAGATTTTAGCAAGCTTGGGAATAAATAAAAAAGACTTAGTGCCCTCTAGCATTACCATCAAATCATATAATGATACAAGGAGGTAAGCAGAATAATCTTTTATTACTAAGGTCTAAATAGGGCCCATTAATGATGAATTGGAGTTCACTGTAATCGACATCCTAGCAACATTTTTAATTTTGCTAGGAAGGCCTTGGTTTCACAAGTTTAAAGGGGTGCCCTCCTCATTACACCAAATGATTAAGTTTCCCTATGAAGGTAACATTATCACAATCAAAGCTGAAATCGATCATGTAGTGTTTGCACTAGCCTTTCCAAACTAGTCTTTTAATGGGTTTCTCATCAAGGGAATATATGAAGATTATATAGATCCTATAGTGTCCAAAATCATGAAAAATATGAATTTCTTCCCAGGTGTTAGTTTAAGCAAGAATCTTTAAGGAATAACAGAACCCTTACAACTAAAAAACTAGAAGGATATGAAAGTTCTAGGACCTAAGCCAAGGAAATTGCTCAAAGAAGGGGAACAGTCTTAAGGACTACTTTGTGAAGCAGAAGAAAATAAAGTATGATAGGACTCCATAATCTATAGTAGTGGATGGTCATTACAAGCTAGGGTTTGAGATATTTGCCGATGTCATAAATTGGGAATCTAGTGACTTAAAGTAAACTCAATGGGTAAAAAAAGTCTTCCTAATAGCCACAACCATTGAAGAGATCTACTCAGCTCTTACTAAAGATGTGTCTAATTTGTATAGTGATTTATTTCTTGATCAATTATTTGAACTCTTTAAGGTAAATAATTTTCTTTCAAATAAAATAAATAAAGAGTTTGCTTATTTGTGTGATGATTTTCCTAATGGTAACATGCATCCAAATGATCATTACATGAGCATTTTTTACATTAACTACATTAAAACTAACTCGTTTAATTTAGTACAAGCAAACATCCTAAAAATATATAAATTGCCTATGACACTACTGTTAAAGAAAGAGAAAATTTTGAGAGATTGCTAAAGAAATATGAAAAGATTTTTTCTTGGAACTATAAGGACATGCCCAGGATTGATAAAGAGATAGCTGAACATGCCATCCCAACTCATGAACAAATTACACTAGTATGCCAAAAGCTTAGAAGAATAAAACCTGAATGTTAAAAAGGTTGAAGAAAAAGTCATCAAGCTACCTGAAGCCAAGTTCATTAAAGATATAATCTTCCCCACTTAGGTAGCAAATATCATACCTTTACCAAGAAAGATAGCGGGGTTAGGATGTGTGAAGATTATCGAGACCTAAATAAGGCATGTCATAAAAATGATTTCTCTTTACCTCACATCGATGTATTAGTGGATAGCATAGCCACGGCAGCCATGTATTCCTTTGTTAATAGATTCTTAGGGTATAACTAGATCCTCATAAAAGTGATAGACAAATACAAGATAGTTTTCATAATTGAATGAGGGATGTATTTCTATAAGGTAATGCCCTTTGGATTGAAGAATGCAAGGGTAGCATACTAATGAATAGTCATTAAACTATTTCATGACATGATACACAAGGAGGTAGAAGTCTATGTGGATGACATGATGGTAAAATCCATAGAAAGGGAAGGATATTTTGAGGCACTAGGAAATTTCTTCCAAAGGTTATACCAATTCAATATGAGACTCAACCCTAAGAAATGCATCTTTAAAGTTACATCTGGTAAGCTATTGGGATTTTTGGTCAATAAGAGTGGGATTGAAATGGATTTAGATAAGGTGAAAGCAATCATAGAGATGCATGTCCCTTAAATAGAAAAAGAGATTGGAAGATTCTTAGGTAAATTGCAATACATTAGTAGGTTCATAGCCAAGCTCACATCTATTTGTGAACTTGTATTTAAGCTCCTACACAAAGGACAACCAAGTGAATGGAGTAACAATTGCCAAAAAGCCTTTGAAGCCATCAAGTAGTACCTAACCAAGCCTCATATCCTAAAACCACCAAAACTAGGAAAATCCTTAATCCTATACCTTACAATAGAGGAAACTTCCATAAGGGCTCTCATTGCACAAGTAGATGAATTCGAGGTAGAATATGCAATCTATTACTTGAGTAAAAAATTCCTCCCATACAAATAAAAGTATGCAAAAGTTGACAAGATATGCTTGGAGGGGTAATTTGGGTCTCTAAAAAGCTACATCACTATATTCAATCATATAAAGTGGAGAATGTAGCTAGGCATGATCCTCTAAGGTATCTATAAACAATGCCTTCCCTTGTTGGCAAAATGGGTCGATAGATTCTATTACTACAAGAATTTGACATCTCCTAGATAACCACAGAAAAGTATCAAATGCTAGGCAGTGGTAGAGTTTTTGGCCTAACAACCAATCGAAGGTAAAAAAGAAGAATTCGAGTTTTTAGATGAATACTTAGGGCCAATATCTCAAGAAGGATAATAAGGCAATAAATTAGAAAGAAGTAAGCACCAGTGTGCTGATCATCAATCTAGAAGTTAAACAGATGTTCCTTGCTAAAAAATTGGAATGTCAAGCCACCAATAATGTCACAAAATATGAATCATACACCTATGGCCTTGAAACTTTCTTCATCTAGGGGTAAAGATAGTAGACATTTATAGAGATTCCATGCTAGCGATACAACAAGTGAAGGGCAACTAGAAGGTTAAAGATGAGAATCTGAGCAAGTATGTTAGAATACTCATAGATTTATCTGAAGGATTTGGCCGATGCATTTTTCATCACATTCTAAAGGAATGGAATTAAGTAGCAGATGCTTTAGCCATATTAATGGTAGTATCAGACCTTACAAAGAAAGACTTACCTAAACCCATGTACTTTACTAAGTTAAGGTTCCTAACATACACTAGTATAGTAAACATAGCAAAAGATGAAGCCAACAATGCCATACCTTGGTATCGTAACATTCAGACATACTTAGAAACCAAAGAATACCTAGAACATGCATCCAAAAAAGATAAGATAGACTTGAGACAGTTTTCTGCTTAGTTCATTTCTTTCTGAGGGATACTATACAAAAGGCACTTTGATGGTGTACAAGACAAAAGCATAAAAAATCCTACCAAAAGTGCACAAATGAGTGTGTGGCCTACACATGAATAGGAGGAATTTAGCAAAAAAAGATCCCAAGACTGAGATACTACTGGTTAACTATGGAAAGAAATTGTTACAGCGTCATTAATAAATGTCACAAGTGTCAGATTTATGGCAATTTAAGTCATCTATTACCACCAAAAAAATTAACTAGTTTATTTTCTCCATGGACATTTTCTACATGGGGCATTAACATAATTAGAGAAATAAGGCTATTTGCAACAAGAGGTCACAAGTACATAGTGTAAGTGATTGACTACTTTTCAAAATGGGTAAAAGCTCAATCTTTCAATAAACTAGGGGCAAGGCAGATAGCTAAATTTATTTAAAAAAACATTATCTATAGGTTATCTCAAATAATGGAGTGCAGTTTCAAAGTAAGACTAAACAGCTTCTGCAAGAGTACAAAATCAAACACCATAAACCCTTTCCTTATAGACCTCAAGCCAATGGTAGAGTAGAGGCGACTAATAAAAATGTTAAGAAAAGAAAATTTTGCAGAAAATGGCACTCACCTATAGAGATTAGGCAGAAATGTTACCATTTGCACTCTAGGGCTAAAGAACAACTATCAGGACATCCACAAATGCTACACCTTACTCACTAGTGTATGGGATGGAAACAGTACTACCAATTGAGATTGAAGTTCCTTCACTATGGATAGTTTTGGAAGTAAGGGCACCAAAAGTACAATAGGTAAGGGCTAGGTATGAACAACTGGTCCTGGTTGATGTAAAGTGGCTTAAGGCTTTGTACAACATACAATTATACTAGAAGAGGGTTGCTAGAGATTATAACAACAAGGTTAAGACTAGCTCAATTCCAAAAGTGATCTTATTTTAAAATAAACTAGACCCTAACTAATAGACCTTAAAAGGAAGTTTAAACCTAATTGGGAAGGTCTATACATGGTGAAGAAACTGCTCAAGCATGGAGGTGTCAAGATCTTAGATTTAGAGGGCAATGAATTCTTAGAACTTGTCAACTTGGACAAGCTAAAAAAAAGTATTTATGTTAATAAATGAAAAAAAATAAAGAAAGAGAGTATGCTAAGTTAAAAACCCTAAAAAGGGTGGCTTAGGCAAAAGTTAAGACACCTTAATGAGGTGAAAACCTGAAAATAAGTGCTTGAAGCAAAAATTAAGGAACTTAAAAGAAAATGTCCAATCAAGAAAACTTGCCAAGGCTAATTGGTAATGGTAGTATTGTCAAAGGGCAACTAATATATTTACCAAGATTAAGCAAGTTTAGTTTCAAATGCAATTGATGGCAAAATTGCTTAGTCATGATCATTGGCATACAAACTTCCATTTATTGAGAAATATTATACAAATAATTGAACTCTAAAAGTCTAGACACGAGTTTTTTTTCTACAAATAAAAGTTGCATCTTTATGTTTTCTCTTTAGTACTAATGTCCTATAGTCCCTCAATATACTAGAAATCCTATCTTTGTAGTTGTCATCTATATTTATGTTACTAGCTTCATGATCAAGCACAAATTTTAGTAAAGCACAACATTTCCATAAATTTAGAAAAGAGTAAAAGAAATATTGTGTCAAAGATCCATCTTGAAACCATAAAGGTTTAAAAGGGACTCACTGTATCAAGCTAAACTATCGCTGAATCTGACAAGAGTTGTAAAATATTGTATACCTCAACCCAACCAAGGGCATATAGTCAGAATGACAAGACAAAGAGAAATAGGTGATTTTCCACTAAGGGAACCTCCATCAAAGTTCAGTAAAATCACTAAGCCATACAATCCATTATCCATATGTGTTAAGTTCTCTCTCGAGTCTTCTTTCATAATGATGAGTCGGGGCATACTTAATCTAAAACTTTTTAGAAGGAGGCACAAACAGTTTTAGTGTCTCTTGTAACCATATCTTAAAAAAAGCTATTAGGTTAGAAAATTTGAAAAGAACCACCTAAGCAAAAGTTAGGCAAACCTGCTAATGGAAAAACCCTTATAGGCGTGCTAAGCAAAAAATTAGGGTTAAGAAAATAACAAAGCTAGAGGAAAAACCCAAATAGGCTCTCTAAGCAAACCTTTAAGAGTAGTGGATTTCCAACTACATATTCAACATCACCTCTCTTTAAAGCATCCAATCCTGGGATGGTTTTAGCTAAAATAACGCCGAAATGATTATAGCCTGAATAGATTTCAATCAAAATTTGAAAAGCTTTGAAATCACAAAACTTATTCTCCAAAGTGAGCATTAAAAAGACACCAAGAATACATAATGATACGCACTTTGCCCATTCCACGGAACTAGTAGGGAGTCAACCAATAAAGTTAAGAATCATCTGTAAGAAAATTGAA
>CANXYI011034943.1:0-13668 GCA_948208565.1 Hura crepitans
GTAGAAAATACTTATTGTGTGGGGAACACTACATGGTGCATGTTGCATGAATTGACATAATATATTTGGTTTAATCCACCACTGAGTATTATACTCAACGTGTCGATGTTTCAATACGCATGTAGTCAATATAGAGTGGACTAGCATCAGATGTCATTGACAGTGTAATCAAATGTCATTGAAAGTGTAACTGCCCTAAAGTCTGTTAGTATTTCTTTTTGTTTTCCCTTTTTGTACTTTGTATAGCTAAAACATTAAATTGAATGTATGTATAGTTTTGATTGATAATGGAAATATGCTTTTGCATACTTATGTGTTGATGGTTCTATGACTCTGTGGTTGATTGCTGAATATATTGCAATGTTATTGACTGTGATATGGTGGACCAAAGCATCTAGAAGGGGGAATAAGGCTGGCAAGTGACTTAGAAGTGCTTTTCTTTACAGGTTGAATTGGGTTTAATTACCAGGGCAGTCGTTATGCTGCCTAATTTTTTAAAAATGTCTGATAATGCCTGATAGGTGTTTTAACGGACTTAAAATAAACAGTAATTAGGAATAAATCATCTGAATCGGCTTAAGGCTAGGTTTGGTCAAACCTAGTCAAAGTTAGGTAAACGAAAGGCCCCTAGGGAAATCCTAGGATGGGTGACCTCGGCGGGAAGTAGCACGCCTTGCCTATTTCAGATAGAAATAGGTAGGGGGTGTCACATTATTAATGGTACACCATATGGGATATGGTATAACAAGAAACTCATTCTTTCACATATCAAGGAATAGGGATGCCTTGAATATTTAAAGAGAATAATGTCAGATAAGCTTGAAGCTAAGTTTGACCTATGCTTATTTGTAAGGTATCCAAAGGAAACTTAGGGATACTACTTCCATTATCTTTGGTTATAAAAGGTGTTTGTTTCAAATTATGTAGTCATTCTAGAGAAATAGTTTCTCATGAAAGACAGTAAGAGTAAAGTTGAACTTGATGAAGATCAAGATCCATAAATTGAAGTAGATAACTGACTGATCCCAATTTTATTACTCATAGTGATGAGATAATAGAAGAACCTATAGAAACACAAGTTCTTAAATGTTCTACTAGGGTCAAGATTGTACTAGAGAGATATTGATTTCTCATGGACCAAGACAAAGAAGTTACAATAGTAGACCATGAGCCCACTAGTTATGAGGAGGTTTTGAATAGTTTAGAATCTGACTCATGTATTAAGGCCATGAAATTTGAAATGGATTCCATGTATAATAACTAGGTATAGACTTTGGTTGATCTACCTAAAGTGATAAAACCCATTGGATACAAATGGGTCTTCAAGAAGAAGACCGACATGAAAGGTAATGTGATTACCTATAAAACTCAATTGGTAGCAAAATGCTTTTGTCAAAGACAAGGGATTGACTTTGATGAAATCTTTTCTCTAGTTGCAATGCTTAAATCCATTTGAATTCTCTCTAATTGCAATGCTTAAATCCATTCGAATTCTACTTACAATAGCTGCTCATTAAGATTATGAGATTTGGCAAATGGATGTATAGATAGCTTTCCTTAAATGGAAAATTGTCAGAGGAAGTGTATATGACACAAGTTGAAGGTTTTACATCCACAGATGGCAACTAGGTCTACAAGCTTTAAAGATCTAATTATGGATTAAAGTGAGCTTCTAAGAGCTAAAACATTTGTTTTGATACAATCAAAGAGTTTGGTCTCTCACAAAACATGGATGAACTATGTGTGTACAAAAAGGTCAGTAGGAGTGCAATCATTTTTCTTGAGTTGTACGTAGAAAACATACTACTAATAAGTAATGATGTCTTTATTCTGTAGTTAATCAAGATTTGGTTGAGTAAATAATTCTCCATGAAAGACCTTGGAGAAGTAACCTATATCTCAAGGATTAAGATCTATAGAGATAGATCCAAAAGGTTGCTCGATCTTTTATAGTCTATGTATAAAGATAAAATGCTCTAATAGGTACAAGACCCGATGTTGCATTTGCTTAAATTGTCACAAGCAGATTCTAATCTAATTATAGAGAGGAATATTGGGTGGTTGTCAAGAATATCATTAAGAACTTGAGGACTAGGGATTTGTCTATTAGCACCTAATAATTCATATAGCCCTTCTCATTGAACTTATTTTATGGATACCTTGGAGGCATTCCTAAATAGGATCACTATGGTTTGTGACAACTTAGTGAAAAGAGCAATTGATTAAGGATATTTAGTATAAGATAATTAAGATAAATAATCTAAACGTTGCTAATTTATTAGTTATTAACTAATTTTAAATCATTTATATCTATTATCATCATTTGGTTTTTTCAAAAAATTTAAATTTCCATAATGCACATCTCGAAAAAACTAACAATGGTATTAGAGCTTGGTTCTCGAAAGATTCAAAATATTTGATAATTACGGTTATGGTTAATTAGGAATAATATGTGATATTATGATTTTTTTTAATTTTGTAGTTTCTTCTAATTTTTATTTTTTCTACTCAAATCAATTAAGATTAATTATGATTTAGCATGAATTAAAAATTAGAATTTAGGTTTTTTATGTCTTAAAATTGGTTTGGATGGAGGATTTCTCCTCCTATGCACATAGGTGGGTTAAGCGCATAAGAGGTCTCTTCTTTCTTGGTTTTCATGCATGATCAAGTTAGGTCCTAGTTTTCCTAGTTTGATATTATATATGATGATTTGAAATGTGATTTTAATTCTAGTCATATGTGCATGAAAATTAAAATCGAAGAGATAGGAAAACAATTTAATCAAACAATTTGATTTTAAATTGGAACTAAACTGAATTGTGCACAATTGTTGTGTTATTTGATTTAATTAATTTATAATAATTTGAGATCTAATATATCATGAATATGTAATGTTCATGATTTTAATTAGAGGTCTTTAAGTGGTAAAAGTCATTTTCACATGAATGGGACTCATCTGAAGTGGTTTGGATCAATTCTATGGTCTAAGTTGTAAATGGTTTTACGGTTTGCTTTGAATTTGATTCTTAGTGATCTACCATTTAAAGAAATTTAATTAAATTCAAACTTCAATATGATTGGATTTTAAATTTTTGGAAATATATGTTATATATCACCATGATATTAGTTGAATTAAATCAATTATTAATTAATTTGATCATATTTCTCACATATAGTGGTATAGACAAGAATAACCTAATTTTTTCATTGAAATTGGCATTTCTAGTGGAATTTTGATTCTAATCTTAAATTGATTTGTTTTTTTAATGAGATTAGGATTCTAAATTACTTCTTTGGATTAGGAATTATTCTGGTCTAATATGGATAAATGTTATGAAATATAGATTAGAATAATTTAATATGTACTATCTATGAATCCTCCTAAATCTTAGAATTCGGAGTCTATGTTTTACCTTGAAGTAATTTGCTTGTTTGGAATTCTAATGAGATTAGAAATCTATAAAATGGAGAGATGTAATTTAATAATTTAATGAGATTAAATAATTAAATTGCATGATTCATGTGATTAGTTCTTAGTGAAAAGGCACACTAAAACTGATTGGACCATAAGAGAGAAACGAAACAAGTTTCATACGTATTACAATTATAGTAATTGACCATAATCAAAATTTTTAAGGCTTAATGCATGTGATATAATAGAAATACATGTTAAGGGTGTATGTTTGGCATAATAACTAGTTATGGACTAATACCAATGAGATTGATCTCAATTGCATGAATTTTTCTATAGTAAAATTAGTCCTGCGTGTCCCAGCCTTTTCTCTCATTTCTATTTGTATTTCTCTTCTCATCTAATTCCCCTTGCATGTAAAGTGAGTTATTTTGAATATTTTATTATGTAATTGGATTACATAGGGTTAGAATATGAAGAATAAATGCAAGTAGCAAATGGAGAAAAAGGCCCACCAAGGAGGACAAAAAAGAAATTGTTAAAACTATTATTTTTATTTCTTATTGGCTTTGTAATTCATGCATACTACCTAGGGCCTAGCCTAAATTGGTTTCCTTTGGCTTAAGGAAGTCAATGTAGTAAATGTCTATAACTGATCATATATTTAATGAAATTAAATATAACACTCGATAGTCAAGGTCTTATGAATAGTACCTTTTAGGCTCGAGTGATGTTCCCTACCGTGCGAGCCATCATTACGAGTCCAATAACTGGCATATTGGTCATAAAACTTTGACGGGTCTGAAAATATGGAAAACAAATTAATTAAAAAAATTTAGTAGAACCAATAAATCATTTCGGGTCAAGAACTAGTGGATGAGGAGATAAAATGAGGTCGAGATGAGACAACCCCGGGATGTGCCCGGATTGACTCAAAAATACCATACCTTGAACCTCAAAAATTCCACTGAGTATGATGGAGGAGGAATTATAATTTTCTGAGATCAATAGATATTTTTTCTGAACATTTTATTCTAGCAGGTGAATAGTGCCAAAAAGTCGACTATTGAATTTTGACTTGAAATTTTACGTGGGCCTTAGTTACACTAATAGAAGATTTTTAAAACTAAAATGAGAATTTTTAGAGGCCCAGAGAATTTTTTGTGAATTTTTGAAGCTAAAAGTGACATAAAATGCATTTTAGCCATTAGATTGCCATGTGGGCCAAGTCCATGCAACCAACCCATCATCCTTAAAGGGGTTACACATGTGAACCACCTCACATGTGCAAAAATCATCTTCAACCTCTTACACCAAGAGAAGCCGATGCCAACCACCATGAAAACTCTACCAAATTTCTTCATTTCTCTCTCCTCTCTCCTCCAAACTTCACAAATATTATAGAAAAATAAACCTCCATCATCCTAGATAGCAATTCCACCAAGAAATTTAAGGAAAAGGGCTTAATTTGAAAGATTCACCACTTCGGCAAATAGTGACAATTTATTTTGTAAGTGCTCCAATTCCATTTTTTATTTTTGAGATAGATAGATTAAGTTATTCTAAGAATCACCATGGTTTTAGATTTCAAATTGGAGCTCTAGATTAGGGAATTTGTCTAAGACAAAAACTGTGTATGTTTAGGGGTGCCACACACAAGTGAGGAGAACTAAAGGAACAAGGCTAAGAGTGGTGGAGAAAAGGGTGTACTCACACCCTAGGTATGTGGAATAAGCTAAATTTAATGTGCCTTATGTGTATGCCATGTTTGTGTGCTTAAAACTTGTATGGAATTGCTTAAACTTGGGTGTCGGCATGCATTTTGGTGAAATTAAATTATATTTGTGTTTTTGGCATGAAAATAATAAGAATTGTATATTGAATTGGAATGAAATGCATGTGTAAGTGTGTGAGTGCATTATGGCTGAAATGTGTGTGACATTGTGCATGGTAAGTGTAGGCATGATTATAGCATATTATGAGTGGAATTAGGCAGCTTAGGATGGATATAAACTATACCCTAAAATGAATTGTGAATAGTGACATCTTTGGCACTAAAATATTATGAAATGGAAGTGAAATGTATAAGTGTGAAATGAATGTTATAATGGCATAAAATTAGGTCTTGGGATATGAGTATGACATATGAGTGAATATGGAAAGGAAAGGATGAAATTTGAACTTGGTATAGGGTGGAATTGGTAGAATACAAAATACAAAAGTGACCAAATGAATAGTATTAGTTACGAAAACTGACTAAATGAATAGTAACTTTACGATCGTGGGCAAAATTATGATAATTTGTGTGCTTGTTGTCATAAAATGTAACTTAATTGTAAAATTAGATTTAGGAATGTAAAATATTAAGATTATAGTCTAAGTCTATTATTGGCCCATCAGTTAGACAACCACTAGATAGGTTGACTGGTCAACTCGGGCATTAGTAGCTGCTAGGCAGTTTGGTCCTCCTGGGCCTACTACTGTGTGTTGTATGTGGTGGGTGCAGCCACTGAGGTTCTGACATGAACCCTGTATAGTAAGGTATTGGGAGGTCTACTTGGACTGATCCTTGCTACCCATTTCTCTATCTGTGGGTATTGGGAGGTCCCATAGTGTTGATCCTTACCATCCACCCTTAGTGATGTTGATATGATTTACAAATATTAGGAGGTCTATGGACTGATCCCTCCTATCTACTAGTCCAATATTAGGAGATCTACAAACTGATCTATGCTATCGGGTGGGTAGGTGCAGCTACCTAGGTCCAAAATGTGGGCTACTGCATAGGATAGTCCCGCTATCCGATGTCTTAAAGAGTTATCTATTTGTCGTGGGCCTTTAATAATAATAACATTAACTAATAAGATATTTGAATAACATAACTTGAATATGCACTGAATGTTGCATATTGCTTGTATGCATGATCAACATATTTTATTTAGCTTATTCCACTACTGAGTTTTATACTTAGCATGTTGATGTTCCGATGCACAGGCAGTAGAGTGAGCGATGACCGGCATCAGGCGTCCTCAATATAGTTGCTGTCGAGTCTTTCAATATCTTTTTGTCTTTCTTTTAAGTTTGTAGAAGTGCACTCAAGTACATAGAACTATTGTGCGTTATGGGATGTAAAAAGAATTGAAACTAAAACCTTGTGTGTTGTATAGTTTTATGTAATAATGTTATTTTATTTATGTATGCTTGTGTGCTGATGGGTTTATGACCCTGTGATCTATGAACTATGTATACCGCTGATGATTGTTGTGATCTGAAGGACCAGAGGGTCTAGAAGGGGGATATGATTGTAAAATGAGATTTAGAAATGTTTTTCTCTATAGGTTTATTTAGGGTTAGTTACTCGAGCAGTCGTTATGCTGCCTAATTTTCTATAATTGTCTAATAATGCTTGGTAGGAGTTTTAACGGACTAAAATAGGCAGTAATAAAGGGATAAGTAATTAGAAATGGAATAAGGGCATGTTTGGTCAAAGTTAGTCAAACCTAGGTAGAAGTTAAATGAAAGGCCCCTGGGTAAATCCAAGGATAGGTCACCTCAGCAGGAAGTGGCACACCTTGCCTGTTGGTGTTACATTAAATATGCATGTGCGTGCTATAACATGTGAATAATTTTTCATGGGCATACCAAAGGATGCAATTCTAATTATACTAAAATGGAAGAAATCCTTCAAAGTAAATACTAAAACTTGCAAGCCTTTGGTTAATATAGTTTTAACTTGAGTTCTTTTTAGTGTTGGGTTGTTAGACAAATACAAGCCCATGCTATGTCGAATATGTTACAGCTATATTAATGGATTTGTCTTAGATAGTCCATTAATTTGTTGGGCAAATCCAATGTTAATAGTTCTGGAGGTAGATTGGGGAAATGTTTATATGATATACATGCACCAAGTGGTTATGACCCATTGATTAGTAGTTACATTCAAATGCAATTGACATGAGATGCCTATCATTTCTATTATGGGTTGGGCGTGTTAGGTAAACCTAAGGTTCAACCTTCATAATAAATAGGTACTTTCTCACTAGGAAAACCACCGAGTTTTCTTGGATCAACGTAAGTGCTATTGGTTCATAATAAAATAGTGGGAGCACATATATATTTTATAGAAGACCTTATGAAATGCATTCATGTACATGATCATGCTCTAACATATTTCTCAATCTTCATATGTAGGTAATCACTTTGCATCACGAGTTCATCAAACTTGAACCTATGCTCTATATTTGATTACAACAAATTAATTAGGCCTAACTTCATAGACTAGCTTCGAAATATGAGAATTATTCTCAGAAGTGAGAAGATAAGCTATGTTCATGACAAGCCTATCCCACATGTCCATGAGGATACTATTGATGTTGATGCACAATCCTCATATTTGACGCAAGCCGAGGATTTGTAGTGGGTAACTTGTATTATGCTAGCGTCTATGTCCACGAAGCTTTAGAAGTAGCATAAGCATATTGATTCTCATACCATTTTGTTTCACCTTTGTGAACTATTAGATGAGCAAAATAGGACTAAATAATATGAGATATCTAAAGCTTTATTTTGATATAAAATGGTGGAAAGGACTTCAGCCATTCAACATAGGCTGAAGATGAATGGGTGCATTAAGCGAGTTGCTACTGTACAATTTTTATGGATCACAACCTAAGTATTGACTTGGTCCTAAAATTATTGCCTAATGGTTTTGCAAAATTGATGCTTAATTATTAAATGAATAAGATCTAGACAATAATCCCAAAGTTGGTACACATGCTCAAGACTGCTAAGTATGCAATAAAAAAAACTTTAAAGTAGTTATGGTTGTTTACTCTTCTTTTTCCAAGAAAAAAGGAAATAAGAAGAAAAAGGATGCAACTAAGGTCTAAAATGGGATTAAGAAAGGCAAGGGCAAATGGTTTACTACTACTACTACCAAGGAGACAAGCCCCAAGGAAATTTGTTTCTATTATAGTAAGACTGGTCAATGGAAGATGAACTACAAGGCATACCTTGAGCCTCAAAAGAAAAAGAAGCATATAGATGCCTCTACTTTAGGTATTAATGTTATTACGATTAATACTAGTAATGCTATTGATAATCACACATGGGTATTGGCTATCAGTTGTGGTTCTCCCTTGGTTTCTGATATGCAAAGACTAAATAATAGTAGAAAGTGGAATAAGGGTGATGTAGACTTACAGGAGGTAAATGGAGCAAGAGTTGTTGTATTATCTGTAGGAAAATATAATTTTTATTTGCCTTTTGGACTTGTATTTGAACTTAATAACTATTATTATGTTTCTTCATTAAACAAGAATATTATTTCTTTACCTTGTCTTGTTGAATAGGATTTTGATATTTTTATTAACAAAAGCAAGGGCTACTCAGTTTATAATGACAATATTTTATACTATTTTGCATCAATTATTAAGGGAATATATATATTCTTGATAATCAAAAGGAACTCTATAACATTACTACCAAGAGATAAAATGCGGATAATATGAAACCATCTTTCTTGTGGCACTATCATCTTAGCCATATACATGTGAAGTGAATGTCTAAGTTGCATGACTTTGGTTCATTTGATTATGACCAATTGAAACATGTAAATCTTGTTTACTAGGCAAGATGACAAAGACATCTTTTAGTGGAAAAGGTGAACATACTAGTAGGCTACTGGAACTTATACATACAAATATATGTGGCCTATTTGTTAGAAGTATACCTTAGAGCTTATATGTAATAGGGATATTTTATGTGCATAATAAACTTGGTCTATAATAAAAGGCATTCTTTATTACTATACTACTTATGTTAATTCATTTAGTTGATATGATCTTTAACTGTGTATTAAAGTCCCTAGTATATTCACAGTGTAGAGGAAATTATGAAGTGTTAATTATGTGAGATTCTTACTAGATGCAAATGTGAAATACCAAAATTATCCTAAGTCATACTATTAATAAGATAGGAAATTGTTAATATAAATATACTAGAACATGTTAGTCTCTTTAACATAGTTAATAAAGATAACATGTGGATGCTCATTTGGGAAACCAGTTCATCAGAGACTTGACATGAGAATGTTCACATGGATAAATAATCTATATTAGTGAAACAATCTCATCATATCAGTTGTGTAAGTATCTTTTAACTTGAGATCACCAAGGTTATCTAAGCATGTAAAATTATACTTTGACTCTGGTGCTCTTACATTGCCATGATGTATACATAGCTAAGTGATTAGGTATGATTTGAAGTACTTAAAGGTAGTTAAGGGATCAATAAACGATTAACCACCTTAGATTATTATGGGAAATTTATTTAACTATTCTAATATGCCTTTATTCTAGGAATCTTTGGCCAAAGTAAAATGTAAGTGCGAATGAGATTCACAAGGGAATTTTTGGAATAAAGGAATAAATATATTAGAACTAATATATTTAGGGCTTAAATTAACAAACCTAATCAAGCATCGAGTGATACATTTCTATGCTCAAACCTAAATGAGATAAAGTTTGGTGAAAAGATGATTTGCATGACAACTGTATATAGAAGGGTTAAGTTAAACCACTTAATGTTTTCGACACTTTGGTTATCTTGATATGTTGCTAGAAACTGCTATGGAATTATACATAAGTGGATAATTGATTGGGAATCAATTATTAAGTCAGTGATATTGGACTATAAGAATCTTAGTTGGACTAGGACTTTTGTGAATTGTGTACTGCCAATATGCTTTAGAAACCCATAGGGTCACACACTATGGGAAGTAAAAGGAGATTCAAAGTGTTTGAATGGATTAATGATATGAGATATCATTAATAGATGAATAAAAGAAATGAGTGAAATGATTGAGTTTGGAGTTTATTGACAAAAAGAAACCAAGACTAGGGTTTCTAAAAGTGGAGTTGGTTTATTTTTGGAAACCGAAAATAGGGTTTCTAAAACTGGACATTGTTAAGTTCATTTTTGGAAATAAAAAATAGGGTTTCTAAAACTAGACATTGTTGAAACTAGTTGGTAGAGCTTTTTAGTTACAATTTTTTAGACCTTTTAATAGTTAAAAGAACCTTGGGTTAGATTATTAAGAGGTTGATTAAGTTCCCATGTTGAGCTATAATTCCACCTGGCCATGTGCAATTTGCACATAAGCCAATTACTTTGCCTATGCACATAGGCTTAGGGAGCCCATGCATATAGCTCTCCTATGGGGCCTTCTAGATCAGCTTTTAAGTGTTAAAAGCTAACCTAAAAGGGAGTATAAAAGGTTTTTAACTCATAATTAGCTACTAAACTCGTTACGGACATAGTAATTGGCGTAAAAGCTCTCATTTTCTCTTCTATTCGATTTTCCTCATTCTTTGTTAATTTGTGCAATTCTTCTACTAGCATTGGGAAAATTGCATACCCTCACTCATGCTACTTTTTGTGTAGATATCTAAGAGGTGTTCCCATCAAAGGATCAATGTGGTTTTCAATAACCTAGTGAGAAATGCATAAGAAAAGGAAAACACAGTTATTTATGGTAATATACTCTATACTGCTTTGTATAAAACTGTAGATAACTAGTTTAAATCATCTAGATCTGTTATTGTTGATTAGTTTTTGATAAAAATTTTGAATTTTTGTTGTGCATGTATGACAAAAACCAACACCAATGACCACATATGCAAGAGATTGGTTTCTCTACTTTAATACCTTTATCGATGGGTTTTCACGATATGGGTATGTGTACTTGATGATTTACAAATTTGAAGCCTTTGAAAAGTTCAAAGAATTTAGAAATGAAGTTGAAAAACTACTTGATAGAAGTATAAAAAAATTTCTATTAGATCGAGGTAGAGAATACTTAAGTGAAGAGTTTTAGACTTATCTTAGAGATAATGGCATATTATCTCAATAGACTCCTCCATATACACCACATCATAAAAATGTATCTAAAAGGAGAAATTGAACCCTTTTGGGCATGGTTTGGTCCATGATGAGCTTTGTAAGCCTACCCAAATTGTTTTGGGGTTATACACTGGAAACTACTGTTTAACTCTTATATAGAGTTCCATTAAGGTCGATTGATGTTACTCTATATGAGATATGGTGTAACAAAAAATCAATCCTTTCATGTTTAAAAGTATAAGATTGCCTTACTTATATGAAAAGAGTGATGCTAGATAAGCTTGATTCTAAACCTTACAAGTCCTTATTTATGGGATATATAAAGGAGTTTGTTAGATGTTATTGCTATAATACTTCAGAAAAAAAGGTGTTTGTTTTAAAGCATGTTCTGTAACACCCCTCTATGCATTCCCAAAGGAAATAGGCAAAGAGTGCTACTTCCCATAGGTCACACATCCTGAAATTTCCCTAGGTCTCATTCCTTTAACACTTATGGCTCCTTTCAACTTAGAGGCATGTCTTAATTGATTTGTAAAGATTATTATATAACATCATAGTACTATCTATTTTAGCCTAATAAAACATCATTTTATTTTTATTATATATTTTTTATAGAAAATTGGGTAGCATAATGACTATCCGAGTGAAAAACCAAAATTTTTTTTTGCATAAAAAAAGTTCTATAATTGTCACCCACATATTCCATAACTCTTGGACCTTTCTAATCCCCCAAATTTCATCACATAAAGTTAACAACAACAACACAAGGTTTTAGACCCATAACATTTAAAAAACAAACACAATCATGCTATATAACTTATATAGACATATATATATTTATTTATGTTGGTTAAATAGTCGGTAACTACATGTTCATACTATACAATATCTAGGACCATGTCTTTATATACATCTACACATATACATGAGTGCCACCACTAACATCTCCCAAAAAAGTATAGAAAGATTACCCATAAGCAAACAACTATATTGCACTTGATGAGGTTGGCTAGCTAATCTCATCTACAAGCTGTACATCAGAACATTGACACGTTGAATATACACTCAGTGGTGGAATTGATATAATAAATGCATGTCATACATGTATACATACATAAATGATATGAGATGCATTAGAACATAAGTAGTTAAGTCATTACATGCAGCATTATCCTCTGTTCATCCTTTAGATATTACCATTTACAATGACTTCTTACACAAGTAACTTGTTTTGACATTTTCTAGTGAGTTTCATTATCTATTTATTATTTTTACTTATCAAACATTATTCTTATTCATATGATATTAAATTCTTGCTATTTCTTTGACACTAGATAGTGGGATTTATACTGTGCAGTGGCTCATATTTTGAACCTCAATAGTTGCACCTACTTAATCTAATAGTAGGGATTAGCTCTATGGAACCTCCTAATATTAGACTAGCAGATAATAGGGATCAGTCTGTAAACCTCCCAACATCTACAATGGGGATAGTAGGGATCAGTCTTATGGGACCTCCTGATATCCTAATCATTATGTCCTACATAGCACTAGTGGATAGTAGGGATTAGCCCTGTGGGAACTCCCAATATCTAATAATTCCAATAGGTAGTAGGGATCAGCCTATATAGACCTCACAATACCCTGATTGTGTAGGGTTTAACCTTAAAACCTCAGCAATTGCACTTGCCATCTCATCATACAATAGTGGCCCTAGAAGGACTAACTTGCTTAGCAGCTACTAACTCCCTAGTTGACCGGTCAACCCAACCAATAGTTGTCTAACAGATAGGCCAATTCACTATTTATTCTTTAATTACTTAGTTATTAATTGGATTTTATTTGCTATTATGCTGTTAACATCTTACGTTTCCATTTTGGGTGCACTTAAGCACCTTTATCCATTATAGGTCTTTTTTGCAAAATCACTATTCATTTGGCCATTTTTCCTCACATCACTATTCATTTGGTCATTTTTGTACCTAGTACTATTCATATAGTCATTTCTTGCTATCATAATTCCTATACCTTTATGTCTACAGAACACGAACTCATTCCTTCTTCAACCATTATACTTATTAATATTATCATCGATTCATCTATCACAATTAGGCCATTACTTCCATATGCTAGTCACCATTTTCTTATGCCATTTCATGTGACACTATTACACAACATTTTAGGTCATGAATCATTAAATCATTATTTATCTCATCCTATTTCTTCTATTCATTTTCCTATCCTTGTGTTCGTGCCATTTACATATCAATGCCATACATCCCATGTCATATATATGTACACATACCGCAACATACACAAACACACATTTTGGCCATTACAAGTGCACACAC
>CANXYI011034956.1:0-11281 GCA_948208565.1 Hura crepitans
AGAAAATCTATAACCCTGAACCACTAGAGGATATTGTATATACACCATGTTCACAATCACACACTACCCTATAGGGTTGCTAACTCTGATATCTACATCAACATGTTTAGACTCTAACTGCCTATTCTGTGCTTATGCAGAACATATATAGGCATATGTAGAACTAAGGTATGTCAAAGCCAAAAACTAGAACATCAAATAAATAAAAAGTACTAGTTATGACGTCTAGTACTATTACCTATTCTCTGGCTCTAATAATATACTGCCTGGCTGTAGCACAAGCCTCAGTTCTGGTACCCTAGCTGACACTAAGTAGCTTTCCTCTAGCTTACCTCTGACCCCTATTTTGAGGTGCCACTTTGGATGCTTGTGTTTGAGTACCCTATGATTGTCTCTGAGGACACTCTCATCTAAAATAATCTCTGGCACAACAATGATAAGACTCTCCTCTTTTGGCCAATCTACACTACCCCCTAGTGTTTCCTCTAACAAGTGGTACAAGTAAGAGGTTTATTACTATTACCCCTTGTACTATAAAAACTATCAGCCCGAGGAGGCAATTGAAGTCTAATCAAAGAAGTTTGTCCCCTCTTAGTTTGTGCCTATCTCTATCCCTGATACCTTGTCTGATACTGGGACTTAGGCTAAGATTGTGCCTGTGACTAACCTTCTCTCCTCTTCTTACCATCACTCGACACTGTATTAGACTATCCCACAATAAACTTTCTCTTTCTCTGGAAGAGGTCTCCTCTTCTTATTCCATTTCTTATTCTATTTTGACATAAACTCTACAAAATACCTCTCTCTAGGATTGGCTATCTGCATCATCAACTTTACATTCAGCCTAACCAAGAATCTCTTAAACTTCTTCTCCTCATTAGGAATAAATTCCATAACATACTTTAGGAGTCTTATGAAATCCTTTTCATATTTTGACATTGTTCTCCTTCCCTATTTCAAAGCTAGGAAATCTTGTCTCTTTTTATCCTTGTAGGAGTCAAGTATGTATCTCTTTTTGAACTCCGTAAGGAAAAATTCCCAACTCAACTCTGCAGGTGTTTTTCTTTTTTTTAATAGTGTTCCACTAGTTATGGGCTTTTTCCTATAGAAGATAAGTAGTACACTGTAGATTCTCAACCTCAGTACAGTTCAACTACTCTAAAACCCTAAATGTCTAGTCTAGCTAGTATTTAGCTCTGGTAGCATCATCCTCCCTCCTCCCTAGGAAGTCAATAGCTCCAATCTTCCTCAACCTCCTTAGAGGAGTCTTTTATGGAGGAATTGGTGCTGGAGGTGGTACTGCTACTGGAGGAGGTGGAGGTGGAGCAGTAGCAGCTGAGGTATGTCTAAGCAAATTTACTATTTGCTATAACAAAGCAGTTGATGCTTCAACTTGCTATTGACTAGGCACTTGTGGCTGTGGCTACTGTGCAGCATCACTAGGTTCAGGTACTGATGTATTGCCTACCCTTTGTATAGTTGCGGGTGCAAAACTAGCCATTTTTGGACCCGTCCTTCAGGTACCTGATCAGCCATGTGTTTACTATAAAAGGAATAATCTATCAGCCTCGTACCATGACGTTTAATGACCAGTGTCGCTACCTTAGTTCTCATGTAAGTGATCAGCACCAAACCCAGTGGCACTGTTCATTGAGCCTCATCTCACAGGCATTACACTCCTATCTTTGTTTAGCTAGTTTTAGGGAAAGAGTTTACCATTTATAGTGTTGTTTCTTTAAATGGGTTGGGGTGTGTACTGATGTAGAAGGGCAATGTAGTTTCCTATGCTTCAAGACAGTTAAAACCTCATGAGAAAAACTGCCCTACTCATGATTTGGAATTTGCAGCGATTATGTTTACTCTCAAGATCTAGAGGCATTATCTCAATGGAGACAGATGTTATTTCTACATAACCACAAGAGTCTAAAGTATCTTCCCACTCAGAAGGAGTTGAATTTGAGACAGAGGGGACGGATGGAGTTAATAAAGGACTATAATTACCTTATTAACTATCATCCAAGGAAGGCCAATGTTGTGGTAGATGCATTGAGCTTGAAGCTTATATCAACCTTAAAGGTGATGAATGTCAGTTTAAAGATGCTTAATGATAAGGGATTGTTAGTAGAGCCTCAGGTTAAGCTGAGTTTGTTGTAGCAAGTCAAGGATGCTTAGAAGGATGATCATAGATTTCAGAATGTAGTAAGCATAATTTAAAAGGGTAAGCTGATAGAGTATCAGATTAAGGATGATGGTTATTTGTATTCTTATGATTATTTGTGTGTGCTTGATAGTGAGGACTTGAGATAGCAGATCTTACAAGAAGCCCATAATGCTCCATATGCTATACATCTCGGTAGTACCAAGATATATCAAAACTTGAAAATAGTCTATTAATGGCCAAGCATAAAAAGAGATGTAGCTAATTTCATGACCAGATGCTTTACTTGTCAGCAAGTTAAGGCTGAGCATCAAGTTCCATCTGGGTTGCTTCATCCTATAGCAATACTAGAATGGAAATGGAACCAAGTCACCATATATTTTATAGTTAGATTGCTAATGACTAGGAACAAGTGCAATTTTGTATGGATTATGGTTGATAGATTCACTAAGTCAGCATATTTCAATCATAAGAATAGATTTCTCTTTGGAGAAGTTGGTGGAGCTGTATATTGATGAGATAGTTTGGTTACATAGGGTGCCATCTTCTATCATTTTTGATAGGGACCCTAGGTTTACATCAAGATTTTGGAAAAAACAAATGCCATAATGCTTTAGGGTTTATATTAAGTTTTAGCATAACTTTTCATCTATAAATGGATGGTCAGTCAAAGAAGGTCATCAAAATCCTAGAAGATATGTTAAGAAGGTGTGAGATCAAGTTTAAAGGTAGCTGGGATCATTATCTATCTTTGGCAAAGTTTGCCTACAATGACATTCACCAGGCGAGTCTAGGTATGGCTCTTTATGAAACCCTGTATGGGAGAAGATACAGAACACCGTTATGTTGGAGTGAGCTTAGTGAAAACAAGTGTACAGGGCCAAATTTGATTAAGTATATAGAAGAGAAAGTGAAGATCATCAAGAGAGATTTAATTCTACTTCTGACAGACAAAAGTCTTATGCGAATTTGAAGAGAAGGATTTCATATGAATTAGTTAACAAGATTTTTCTGAAAGTATCTCCATGGAAGAAAGTGTTGAGATTTGGCAAGAAGGGTAAGCTATGTCCATGGTTCATTAGGCCATACGAGATAACAGAGCATGTGGGTCCTTTGGCTTATAGATTAGCTTTACCCTTTGAGTTACAGCAGATTCACAATATGTTCCACATGTCTATCCTAAAAAGATATAAATCAGATTTGACACATGTTTTGTCTGCTGAAGAACTTGATATATGACTAGATTTTTCATATGAAGAAGAACCAATGAGTATTTTGGCTTAAGAAGTTAAGGAGTTGCAGAATAAAATTACGCCATTAGTAAAGGTCCTATGGTGACATCATGGCATGAAAGAAGCAACTTGGGGTAACGAGGCTCAAATGAAGGAACAGTATCTGCACCTCTTTAATCTAGGTAATTTCAAGGAAGAAATTTCTTTTAAGAGGAGAATTAATGTAAAATCCAAAAAATCGTTACTTTTGTAAATTGTACTTCTTGGGATTAATAGTATTTCCTAAAACCCAAACCACACTAATTGGACCAATGGGAAGTATTAACCATAAAATAATTTTGGACAAAGTTTGAAGCCAGTCTTATAACACCCCTACCTGATTCCTTAGGAAACCTAATAGGTGATGTCACTTTTTATATGGTCACTCATCCTAAAATTTCTCCAAGGCTTCATTCATTTAACACTTGTGATTTTGTTTATTTATCAAATAGATATTTCTTAAAACTCTAGTCTAATCCTCAAATATCATTATATAGGTCATAAAAACCATAAAAATTCATTTTTTGGTCAATAATTAATTCCATAAAAATTCAAGTAGCATAACGGCTACCCGGGTAACATTTCCAAAAATATACACATGTGAAAAGCACTTCTAATAATAATATCAACACTTGTCACCACTTGGACCCTTCTGGTCCTCTAACATCATCAAACATATCATAGACAACACACAAAGCCTCAGGCCTATAATCATCAGAACCCACAAAAAATAAAAAAACATTCAAATAAAGGCTTTTTGTACAATCATTTGCTTTAAGCTTAACACTTACAGACAGCTTCACCTACTATGCTAACTCTACCCAAAACCCATATTATATATATGAGTGTCCTCTATAACCCATCAAAAGAACAAAAATATACCCTTGAGTTGCTGACACTGCTACACTGCAAAATCTATAGAGGCTGTACAGCTATACTTCTGCTACCTGCACACTGATACACAAAGTATAAAACTTAGTGGTGAATTTGATATAATAAAACATGTCATGCAAGCATATATGCATATCACACATGTCATGAGTGCATACTGCATCATATGAAGTTCATGTCATAAAATAATATTATTATTTCATTATCCTATCACATTATTTAATTTATCAATCTCATTCCATTATTTTATCTGTTCATAATCCCCATTATCATAGATTGTCCTGATTCATTAAATTTCTTTTAAATATCCAGGCTTGACTAGATAGATGACTCTTTAAGACACTAAATAAAAAGGAAATCCAAAGCTATGTAATGGGCCACATTTTGAACCTCGGTAGCTGCACTTACCTAGTCTAATAATAGGGATCAGTTTATAGGAACCTCTCAATACCAAACAATAAGGATAGTAGGGATCAATCTATGGACCTCCCAATATCCCAGAAAAACAACTCAAGCAATTCTGGTGGATAGTAGGGACCAGCCCTGTGGGACCTCCCAATATCCATAATCAAGTAAGTGGGTAGTAAGGATTAATCCCATAGACCTCTCAATACTCAAGTGTGTAAGGCCTAAATATCAAGACCTCGACGACTGTACTCACCTATATAATCACATTGATCAGGCCTAGAAGGACCAATACCTCTAGCAGCTGCAAATTCCTAATTGATCAATCAACCTATCCAATGAGTGTCTAACTATTGGGCTATTAATTAATTTTTATTCAATTACAAATCAATTATTCAATTTATTTTCAGGTGATCAATACATAGTTATAAGTCCTTTTTATCAATTCATTTTTCACTAGACAATTATAGGTCACTTTTGTCAAAAAGTTATGAGCCATTTCTTAGACAGTTATAAGCCATTTTTCATGTCCATTTTAAGTCACTATAATAGGTCATTTTATATGCTCCTTTTATATTCCAGCTATAAGTGTCTCTCACATGTCCATTTCCAATGACATAGTTATAGGTCCATTTGATTTTTGGGACACAATTAGGTCAATTGCCACTATTCATTTGGCACTTTCTCATGCCATTTCAAGTCTCAATTCTATGCCATACTAGGCCACATATGATCTTAATCTATTCATCCCAATATGTCAATAATATAGATCACAAATTGTTACCAAAACCAATTTCCTGAAGTGCCCAAATTATGTACTATTCTTCAAGCTATTTTAGGTCACTTTTAGGCCAATTTAAGTACTTTTATTTCATGCCATTTCCATACCATTTCTTACACCAAATTAACACATTTACACTACCTTTATTTGCCATATATTAATCCATATTTATACATATGTTTACTCATGTTTCATGCCATAAATATGTCTCACACATCTCACACACCACATGATTTACCATTACACATCATGTACCATGCCATACATACATGCCATGTCGTGACACACCATAGCATACGTCTCAGCCACATCATCATCATGCATATACATATGTATTTCTCACCTAAATCACATACATATCAACATATTCACATGCTAATTAAATCATGGCACACTTATACCAACAATTCACACTCATATGCCATCCCTACACCTCTCGACCATAAGGACAATAAGCATACACACACATGTTTTTTTCTCACCAATTTCACTTACACACATCCATATTCATGCCACATATTACATTTCCTCTCACTTACATCATGTATACATATCATACATCCATGAGCCTATCATGCCATGCCATCCTCTCGGCCATACCATGACCACTAAGACATGCATTTTTCCCCTAAATTCACATACATACCATCCTTTTTAAATACAAATAACATGATCCCTTGCTTATATCAACATTCCACACACATACATGACCAAACACACACTTCCATACACCTTTTCATGGCAATTGACAAACAATTTCATCATGGCATGCTAGTATTATATCAAATTCACATAAATAATGAAATCTTGAACCCTTTCTCACACTTTAGATGCCTTAATTCTTTGATTGCTCACCAATTGTTCTTACACCTACATAATCACATTCGAACTTAGAAAATTCACTAAAAATCACACAAGGCTCCAATTTGAAATATGAAAATATGGTAATTCTTAGAATAATGAGACTACCTAAAAATAAAATAAAAAGCAAGAAATCAGCCTTTACCCACAAATTGAGCCTTAGGCCACCCTACACCAAAACTCCTATTTAAGCACTTTTTCCTAATTTCTATGGACAGCTATGGTGTCTAAAGACCTTAGGGACAATTTTTTGCATATTTTTGGTAGGGAAATGGTAGGGAATTAAAGTGAAAAAGGAGAAAAAAAATGGAGGAAGCAAGGGTTGGATGGTGTCAGTAGCTTGGAAGGGAAAATGGGAGAGATGGTGAAAAGGAAGGTGACTTGGCATGGAAATGGAGTCCATGTGGCAAATGGGTAAATATACTAGTGAGTTTTACTCAACGTATTAGTATTCCGATGCACAAGTTAAAGTTAAGACAACAGTCAAGCTTAAAGCCTTCATAGCTGACTCAGAGTCCTTAGGGTATTTTCTTTTGGTCTTTTTGCCTGTAACTTTTAGGAGGTGCACTCATGTATATAAAAATAGTGGGGTTTTGGGCTGATATAGATAATTGTGAATAAGTAATGAAGTAATGATGAAAAATGATGAAATGAAATCAAGTGTATGCATATAAGTGAAATAACTGCTATTATTCTATATATTTTCTTAATGATGGCGGGTCTAAGACCCTGTGAAATTGAGTGCTACTGTTAACATGATGATTTTGCATGTGAACTATATTGCAAATGATGAGTTAGAGGACCAGATGGTCTAGGAGTTGTGGTGTTGATGTTTAATCACATTGAAACACCTTTTCATAACAGGAAAATTTTAATTTTTAACCCGGATAGCCGTTATGCTGTCCGATTTTCTATAAAAATATTTTTCAATGAAATAAATGGTTTTCACAATGTAAAATGACTGTTATTAATTTAAAATAAAGAAATGACAAAAAATTTCAAATGTAAATATAAAAATAAAATATATTATTAGAAGTTAAAGGAATAACTCTTAGGAAAATCTGAGGATGGGTAACCTTAGGGGAAGTTTTACTCTCTTATCGGGTTTCTTAGGGAAATCTGGTAAGGGTGTTACAGTCTAGGCACATCCCGAGTTATTCTCAGCCTAATTCCATCTAAGGCTACGATTCACTAGCTTATAGCCCAAAATGAATTATTAGTTCTGCTAAATTTTTAAATTCATTTGTTTTGCCCATTTTCTAGCCCTTCAAAGTTTCATGACCAGAACGCCTCTTCTCGGGCCCCACAAAGGTGTCCTAACTCCCTGGCACACTTTCTGGGCTCGAAGGTACTTTTCACGAAGCCCCGATTACAGGCGTTAAAAGTTTGAAGTCATTTGGATGGTTAAAATACAAAAGAAAATTATATGGTAGTGTCCTATGAATAGTGCCATAGGTAAGCTGAACCGTAAAATAATTTAAATTTTGCTCAAAAAATCTCGGGATCGATGTAGCCTGATACTTAGAAATTTCAAATAGTTTAATGGCATTGGAATTGGAATTTTTAATCATTGGGAATTATTTTCACTAAATTGGACTAAGTTTATTAATTACATTTTTATCAAATTTTTAAGCTTTTTAAATGCAAATTTTTGCAGAGTTCAAGAATAATATTTCAAAATATTATTGGACTTTCAAGAGATGATAATTGAGGTTTAAATGGTGGAAAATAGTTTTAAAGAAGGGATTTTAAGGGAGATTTAATATGGGCCTTTGATTTAAAAATAACCAATCCTAGCCACACATCCTAGAAACTATAAAAGGGGCAATTTAAAGGCTAAAAATACTATTCATGGGAGCCTCTTCTTCCCCCATTTATCTTCAAAAGGTGATGCCACCTAGAAGCCCTCCTTCACCATTTTTTCTAAAATTTCCTCTAAAATTGCCCCAAACTCTCACCCTTAAACACATATATATGATGGATTAAATCATTTTAAGGAGTTAAATGCTTGGAAAAGTGGATTAATCAAGAGATTTTGAAGTTTAAAGGTAAGGGTGAATAGTACCCATTTTTCATTTTGAGTATTTTTATTCTGTTTTGATATTTTTTCTAGACTTTAAGAGTGCCTAAAAACATGTTTATATAGTCATTTTAATTTTTAGAGCTATATTGATTTATTATGGATTTTCTAAAATAAGCATGTAATTGTATAAGTAGAAAAAGATGGACCAAGTGGTTCGAAGGGCAAAGAGAAGGTGTAATCACATCATATCGGTGTGTTTACAATTTTTGGTATGTCAATCCAAACCAATATATGTTGCATAATTTTATTTCGATGGCATTTATGGTGATATGGCTTTATGTAATAAATGTGAATATGTGTAATTAATGCTTGGTGATTATGTACATTATGTATGTTTGACTATGTTGTGAAATTTGATGAGTTGTGAAATTTGATGATGTGTGAAAGAATGAGTGATAATAGGGTGTTAATTTAGTGGTGGCCGAAACATATACCTTAAATAGAGGATGTGTTTTTAGTTCGTGTATGTTTTCATGTATGATGAAATAAGATATTATTGAGGTAATTTATGTATGTATGATTTATGTGTGGCTTATGGATTGTGTTGACCAACTTTGACAATGTGATTGGGCATGAAGTTATGGTTCTTTTGTGGTATGGTTATGACAAGTAAATATATGGAAAGAAAACTAGTTAGCAAATTATGATTATAATATGAGGTTAATGTTTTTATAGTGTGCTTATTAATATGGCCAAAACTTTTAAGGCTTTAACTCCCATTTTTATGAGCTTGTGTTATGATATAAACCTTTTACCCAATTTTTGTGACACTCCTTACTGGATCCCTTAGGAGACCCTATAGGTGATGCACAGACTCCTAGGTCACTAGTACCTTACCTATCACTCCCACTACCTACATCAACTTAACTTCCTTTGTTTCCAAATTCACTACCCGTAGGTTTATATCACACTCAAGGTATAATCATACAAAAATACCACTTTTTAGATAATTATAGGTCGTTTCCAAAAACTTAGAAATTTCAACAACATAACAACTGTTCGAGTTCTATACTTAATCACATGTCAAACTTAGGCCTCAGGCCACAGATTAAAGCATGCATATATAGAGCCTCAGACTCACATCAACATCACACATCATAGCTGAACATACATTCACAAGAAAAGCATATAGGACTATTTTATTTACATCAACAGTTTATGTTTACTTGTATACATTACATATCCATAGCTTAAATACATGTTTCTACCCAATTCCCACCTAGTTACATGGATATCAAAACTGTACAACAATTACTTTATAATCCTTCATTAGTATACTCTAAACCCTTATCGTCACCCTCCACGAGGCAGGATTCCGCTGTTGAGTACCGACGCACCAAAATACGTACATTGAGTATACAAGATACTCAGTGGTGAACTTAAAGCATTTAAATCATGGCATTATATTATTTTCATATATGTGCAGTTTAGTAACTAATTTTTACTTCATTATGTAATTCAATTATACAACAGGGTGCCAAATTACTAAAATACCCCTAAAGCATTTATAAGTCCTAAAATATCATTTTTGACTCCCATAAATTGTTGAGAGTAATTATTAATATTCATACCATGCATACTTTACAGGAATCAATTTATTTATAACATGTGTAAAATGACCAAAATGCCCCTTTGTCTGTATTTCACCAATTTCTCAGAAAAAGTCATCCAATTATGCTTAATTTTTATCTTCCATAATTATTCTGCTTATTTACTTAATGTAATTCACTGACCCGACTAAGAAGTCAACACTTAAGAACATTGGATCTAGAGGGAAAATAAACTGGTGTAGTGGTCCCCATTCTGGACCTACGCCGCTACACCAGCATGTGTGCCATAATGGAGATCAGCCCGTAGCCTCTCTAGACACAAGTAAATAGCATCAGAAATGTGACAGAATGGAGATCAACCCGCAGGCCTCCCTAGCCACAAATAAATATCATCAAAATCTGAGTGACATAATAGAGATCAGCCCGTAGACCTTTTCAACCACCAATAAAGTTACTACTTGAATATCAGACAACTAGCAGCTGCAAAACTCTAAGTTGATCAGTCATCCCATCCAGTGGATGTCTAACTAATGGGCCAAGTAGCTCATTTTAAGTTCATTTATTAACAAAAAATGTTCTTATAATATTTATAGTCTAATAACAGATAGTTATAAAATTTATCTTACCATTTATTTTTTTAGCCAGTCTAGTATAGCCACATTTTGGCTCTACCAGGTAAAATTCCAAATTAATATTTAATTCTGCTATTACCAAAATTCAAGGTTTAATATGTTATAATTTATCATGATCTTAATACCCAAAAAGTTAACACTTTCTGTCCAGTGACATTTTTGGTTTAGGTAATAGTCAACTGGACAATTATAGATCATTTCGACCACATTTCAAGTCAAATTCTGGGACTATTTTAAATCCAATTTTAACACAGTTTTCAACATGTTTTTAAGCACATTCATAAGCACAAAGCCAAACACATCTAGGCCAATTCTAAGGCCAACCAATAAGCATAATTGCCATTCATACAAAGGTCTCAAATCTAGCCCAAAAGGGCACAAGTAAAAATGCAATTACATAGCACATATCAAGCCACTTTTGAAGTACTTATTTTAGGTCATAGCTACATTTTTTAGTTCAACCTTTTTAGTCATTTAAAAAATACATTCTCAAGGTATATTTTAACTTGTCAACAAGACATATACATTATTTAATTTCATAATCATTCTATGCCAATTATCTAGCCATTATAATTTACCTGACTAACATCTTACTAAGCTTAAGTTTCATACCATCATGCCACTATCTTGCTCTCAGGTACTAAGGGAA
>CANXYI011035019.1:0-15916 GCA_948208565.1 Hura crepitans
GAATTTATGTCGATGTTTTAAATTTGTTACATATTATGTTTGCAATGAAATTAGAGATTTTAAAGGAGAATTGTAAAGAGGAATCTTAAAATGGCTAAGATAGTGTGTTTAAACCCTTAAATAGTTTATGTACTTAATTTATTATATATAATGTGTGCGTGTGTATACGATTTAAGAAAAGTTTGTATATGTGTATGTAACTTGTGATTTGTGAGAATAAATAATGTTTGATGTATAGTAATTTTGCTAATAGGCTGTTTGGATATCAAATTATGTAGTTATGATAAGTGATTATGGTATCATGTGTACATCTTAATATGGCCGAATGACATAACGTATGTGTCTGAATGTGTAAATTTTGAATTATGACATAAATGAGTGTATTTCATGCTATAATGAAATAATTAGTGTAATAGATTTAAAATGATGCATGATAATTGAGATAAGCATAAAATAATGGTTATGTTGAGTAGATGTTATGTTGGGGCCAAGAATGATCTCAATGTGCTTGACTTATGATGCATATGATTATGCTATGAATAGTGGTAATAAGAATAAAAATGATGATAATTGAGTATGAATTTAGTAGTTATGTAAGAAATAGGACATAAAAAAAATAAAGATAGATAAAATGATGAGATATGTAACTAACTTTTAAGTTGTATGAGATAAAAGAACATGACTCATAAATATGGCTTAGGATATTTTCAAAAAAGGTGCACGACTTATGGAATGTTATGTGATGATAATATGTGAAAGTTTGAAATAAGTACAAATTACATGTTGGTAGAGGCCGAATGGCCCATAAAGAAGTACAAGGTATCTTTGACATGTTTAAAACCATAAATGGTAGAAAATTAAGTTATGTTAAAGTGAGAAATAGGTTACATAGTATATGTGTGTGTGTGTGTTTGTATGGATATGGAAATTGTTAATATGTATGTGGAAAGAAGCATAAATGTGAAGTAATTAATTATGTCTTAAGAATATTATTGCAAGAAAGCAATAAGGGTAATTGCATAAAGGTATGAAATGACACTTAAGAGTGATGTTGATAGTTTAAAAAGGGATTCAATGTGACATAATTGGTATGTAGTGTTTTCTTGAACTATATTATGTGTGGTTATGCTTATATCTAATACCTAGATTTTTTTAGTAACATAAAATGTATAATGAATATATTATGATATGTTATGTATGCTAAATGATGCATTGATATAATGAGTATACATGAACATATTGATTTCATAAAATGGCTAAAAAATGCAAAGATTGGGTGTTGTCTTTGTTATAAGTATAGTTGGATTAATAAGGTTGTAAGGATACATAGTAAGTGATAAAGATAATAATGGGATAGGCTTAAGGCTTAAACCTTAAGATGGTCAAATGATGTCTCTATATGCATTTTGATGTTATATGTGTATGAGGCATGATTGGTTACATGTAGTTGTAAAATGAATAAAGGTGCATGTTATTAAATTAGATTAAAAAGAATAATAACCAAAAATAAGTAAAATTGACAAATAAAACTATGATAGCAAAATCCTTATAGATGTTCGAAAAATTGTGTGAACTCAGCACAATGAGTAGATGATAATGTGAATATAGTATACTTGAAATGAAATATGTGAATATGCTAAATGAAAAAAAAATGGTCTTAGGTGAATGTGACAAGAAAAGACATGTTAATCATGTTTTAAAGAAATGTTCACATTAGAGTAAATTGCCTATGATCATAAATAGAACATGATGATCAAGAAAATAATTAATGTAAACTGTTAGTGAATTGTAATGCTTTAATTAATGCCTGGGGCTTAAAAGATAAATAATGAATGTTAAAGCATTCAACAAATCATATTAACATGATTAGGTGACATTAAGGCTAAAATGGCCTAAGTTGATGAAAATAGTATGATATTGTGGGCAACATGTGTTATGTTGTTTTCAAGCTACAATATATATAATGTTTCATGTATGTTATACAAGATAAGTGTCTACATAGTTATGCAATGGCCATAATAAAGAGATAACTATTATATTTTTATTAATGATTGATAATGTGAATGATCTTGGCATATATCAAGTAAGTTTAAAATGGCAAAGAAAATATATATATATATATATATATATATATATATATATATATATATATATATATGGCTTAATCTAAGTTATGAAATGTAAACAGTTATGATATATAATCTTGATGCTTTAAAAGCATGAATGAGTAATTAAATGATTTTTATAAAAATTTAATGATTTATTTCCCCAAAGATCATTTGTGGACCAAATAATAAATAAAACTTATTTGAGCTACTTTTTAAATGCAAAACAAAAATTAAATATGGTGATGGCCAATATATGTAAACAACATAACTTAGATAGATTGACCAATCAACTATGGAGAATAGCAGTTGCTAGGGCACTTCAATGATATTGATTTATGGGTCATTATAGTGGGCACTTCGGTGCTACTAACTTATAGGTCACTATATTTGGCATTTCGGTGCTACTAACCTATGGGTCATTCTGTTGAGTATGGGCCACCGTATTTGCCTTCAAGCTATGATTTGAGATGAGACCTAAAGGTCACCATTGAGGCCACTATGATCACTAATTCATAATATACAATTTTGTGTTATCTCTCTTGTATATTGAAAAAATGGTAAATTATCATATAATGTAATTATGATCTCAATAATGCAAATTAAAATGAGACAATAATATGTGAATATGTTTTATCATGAATGAATGAATGATGTATAATGATGTTGGTTGAATGATGATTTTATAATAAATGGGATACATAAAGTGATTAATTGTATGCTTGTATATTACAAACTAGATAAAAAATGCATAATATGATTAATTGTATACATATTAAGTTATTCATGAATATTTGTGGCTTGAGATGAGCATAAGTATATATATTCTTTAGACTATATGGTGTAAGCTTTGCTTATATTTAATGTTTTAGATATGACATATGTGTGTGTGTGTGTGTACACATTTGTATGCTCATACAATCACACTTAAATCCATATTACATTTATAGTACATAATATTACATACACATTATTTTATATTATGAACATGAATATATATATATATTAGATTGAGTGCACCACTAAGCTATAAAGCTTAGTGCATAGTTTGTTACGATGTATAAGTTTTTGGATGGCATGGATAAAAGTTGATAGCTGGAAAATAAAAGGGTTCAAAGAGAAGTATTACTATGTCATTTGTGTATTAAGATGTTGAAACAAGAAAAGCTATAATATTATGGTTTTGGAAATGAGTTGTATATGCGTATTATGAAATTAGAATTTTATTATGATAGTAAAATGTATTGAGGGATTGTGTATAATCTTGTATGGTTTTAAGCATGATATATGCACAATATATTTTGGTGTATGTGTATTTCTGATATGGATGAATAGAGGATGTTGTGTGTATGATGGATCTATGAATGTTTGTATTTATGGATATGATGGATTATGTACAGTTTAGGAATATTGATCATATGTTGTGATGATTTGAGATGAGTTAATCGTGTATTGGTGTGGTCCTATTTAGGCTAGTGCCCTCAGATAGCCATAGAGTTAGGTTGTAATATTTGGATGATATTATAAGTGTGTTTTATTGTAGGTTACTATTTAGGCTAGTGTCCTCAGATAGCTATTATGCTACTAGATTTTTGGCATGATGATCTCTAATAGTTTAACTTTAATAAGATTTTTCTTAAAACTAGTTTTTATGAGTTACATGATAAGTTTTATTTTCATAAAGAGTTTTAAATTATATGGGCCATAAGTAACATGAGATGTTTGATAAGTGGGATGTCAGTTATGTGCCGCTTCTCACTTGAATTCAATAAACAAACTGAGTAAGGGGCGTCACAATTACAGTAGCTAGTAGAGATGCATATTTGCTCCTTATTACACACAAATATCAAGTCTGAACTCTTCTATTTTCCTTTTTTTTCTTTATTTGTGTATTTTGCTTACTAGCCTTAGTAATATACACACCTACTCTTCAATTTCATTATATGGATACCTTGGAGAAGCTTCTAATCTTTAGGAACACTATGGTTTACAATAACTTAGTGCGAAGAGAAGAAAAAGAAATCCACAAAACGTTATTAACGATAAACATCTAATCACTAGTAGTTAATTATAAATAATGAGTTGACACTTTCTAGTCCTAAATTGATGCTTGGTTTTCATAGAAATTTTAAAAATTTCAATGCATATTTCTTAGGAAAAATAACATTTGGTGCATTGTATCATATACAAATTTCCCTAATCTTGTCTCTAATACCATTAGCCTTGAGTATACCTAGCAAACTAATGTCTAGCTAAGGCTATGACACCTCACACTCAACCTAATTATTGAGTTTGAATGAATAGTGACACATAAACCAATATTTGAACTATCATTATATACCTTCTAAGCATTCACACATTCTCAAAAGCATAGTCATAATAACTAACATCATATATAGTTTAAATACATATTACAAATATAGATTTAGTTTAATAAAAGTTACAAAAACATTATAAAAATGAGTCTAAGTCTAATTCCCTTTGTACAATATATGAGTGCCCTATTATGGTTGCATCCTATAATTTATAAAAAGGAAACTAAAAAACTGAAAAATACACTCCTCTTGATCTATAATACTTTATGAGGCTCTAACTTGAGCATGTTCTTTTATTTACGCATCATAAAAAGCAATAATGCACTAAGCATAAAGCTTAGTGGTGTATATAGTAACAAATGCCAAACTCATATGCATAATGCATTTATGTCTTGATTATAACACATGCATAATATCATAATAACGTATGCCAACTAGAACATATAAAGGCTCATGTTTGCAAACATTATTATAACATGTAACTAATCATGCTATCATTCATTACATTCATTTATTTTACTTTATGAATTCTTAATGAATGATTCATTATTTTAAACAAATTGTCCATTTAATTGGCCTATAATTAACAAACAAACTCTTAAAACTAGATAAAAAGAATTAGTGACAATAAAGGTTTGACGGTGACTTAAAGGTCTAGCATTGATCATAAAGGTCTTATGATGACTCAAAGGTCTAGCAGTGACTCGAAGGTTTTAAATTAAAAAATAGCTTAAAGGCATATACATTGGCCTAGAGGCCTAAAAATATGCACTAAAGTGCCTTAGTAGCTGCTAATCTCCCTAGTTGATCGGTCAATCTATCGAAACTAAGTTTTTAACTCTTATGGGCAATTCATCATGTTTCAAATATTTAACATAGCTTATTTTCATTTTATAAAATTTTTGCCAATATATGACCATAAGGGAATAGTGTTTTACCACTCATACATGCTTAGTTGCTCATTTTACATGCGTCTTATGCTCTTTAAATAGTTACCTCATTTATATAATCATACATCAAACTTGCATCAAATTTTCATATTATTTGTCAAGCATTGATTTCTTTAGATAATGGCATTCCAAAATTGGCTTATGATCCATAAATTTCATCAACATCTCATGTTTAGGCCATTGGGCCATAAAGTATATGCATAGCATACCTTATTTACCACATGCCTATAACCATGTCATACATCAATCCTATATACATTTTACCTTAATTACATATGCAACTTTAATTCACTTGGTATATAAATATATGTATATATATCACTAACATTCTTTAAATCATGCATAATTTCATACTTTAATTTTTCATACTCCATAATTATAGTTATAACATAACCATATATATACACATTTCACATCACATAAGCCTTATCTCCTTTTGACATCATTTCGGCCAAGTTATATAACTTAAATAACATCATTATTCCATTTTACCAACATAAGCATACACTTATGATCCTCCATTTAACCATTATTATGTGCATAAAGAAGTCTAAATTTTAGATCATACAGATTTCCTAGCATAATATCTCATTATAAGCTTAATTTATATAGTGTAATTACATAACCATTAGGTTAGGATTTTTTAGCCCACATTGATTCATCATACCAAACTCATTTTCATACATCTATTTTCATCAAAATACAAGTATTTACTACCATTTATTCCCTTATAACTACTGCAAATCAACTCACTATATAAGTTCACATACACACTTTAGTGGCTTAAATAACATACAAAAGCACATGGCTTCTTGTAAACACATGCTGTAGCTATCAAATACACTAAAAAGTCACCTATAGCTTCTCTTTGCCTTTAACCTTACTTTGGTCACCTTTCTCTACAAACATAAACCATATTCACATTTAATAATCCATAACAAGATCTATAGATCACCGAACTTGAAATTAACCTTAAATTACTTTATAGAACCTAAAACACACCCTAGAAAAATGTTAGAGCTTTAAACTAACCACTTATCACATTTAGGGTTACTATTTACTAACCCTTAAATCTTTCAAAAACTCTTGCTCTAACTCTTTTCTCTAGTTTTTTTCAACATAAAAACACTTTAATCCATCTCAAATGAATTATAGATGTCTCAATATGGTGTTTGATTGAAGGATGAAAGAAGAAAAAAATGGAAGAATTCTAAATAGGGGAGGCATCGACCTAAAAAGAAGAAATGAGGGGAGGAATACACATTAGTAATGTGTTAACTTCTTATTTGACCTCCTTTTATAAGCCTTAAAAGGAAGGGTGTAGATCTCCTTTTTTTAAAATCCAAAGCCTCCCATAATTCCATACCTTATTTTTTATCCTTTTTAATTTCTTCTTGTCATTTTTAAACACCAATAAACACATCTTAAGGTCCCATAAAATCTCTTAAAATGAGACTCGAAGCCTCAAAAAACCCACACTTGAAAAACTTGAAATATCGATTAAAAATAACACTTTTAACTTTACTTGACTTTTATAAATACTTCTTGGTAATAAAAATTCCAATTCAATTACCAATATACTATTTAGAATATTTGAGTATCAGGTTGTATTAATCTTAGGTCATTTTGAGCAAAAGTGAATTATTTCACAGATCAGCTTCAACTAAGTCATTATTCACAAAACACTATAGTAAAAACATTGCATTCATTTTTAACTATCATATTGACTTTGTTTTCTCTTCAAATTTTGCCCAAAATTGAAATATGATTAATACTTCTACCTAGTAACATTAGTGTAACCTAAGTCTTAATAAATACTATTCACATCTTAAGAAGTATTATTAATAACCTTGGGATTATCGAGCGTTACAAAAGTGGACTGATTATTATAGTTTCAACATATTTGATGTAACATGGGATTAAGTATGCTCAACAACCCAAAACCAAAAAAAAACTCGAGTTTTTAGTACATTAATAGAAGTGTAAGCACCTATATTTTTAGGCCTATGATAATTTCTAGAGTTAAGCCTATGCAACAAGATGAAGGAGCCAAAACCCTAGTTTGCATAGACTAATATGATAACTAGTCCACATAGACTTGCAAGCCTAACATCCACCTAAACTAAAAACCACAAACCTAAAAGAGCCAAATCCTAAAAGAACCAAATCTATGTCCTCACGGACCTTATCCCTAAACTATAGTCCATATGGACTTATGCATAAATTGCTTTAAGAATTTTAATAGTACTATTTAGACTGTAATTCCTATTTTGATGAGAATTCCCATTCAACTAAATTGAAATAATGTACTAGAGCCTTATATAAAACCTTTTTATAAACCTAATTAAATAACAAAAATTATTTTAGAGAAACCATGTTAGGGAGGCTATATATAAGTTCTAAATCCTTATTAAATTCAAAATTCCTTTTGAAACCCAACCTTCTTCTTGTTACTTAAAGCATTATTCAAAAGGTAAGTTATAAGACCATTATTCTTGTTTTTTTATTACTTTAATCAATTAATTGATGATCTCTAATGATTAACTGACATGTAAGGCATTTTATTATAATCACTATGCGTAATGCCCGAAAAATCATCGTTCGGTGAAAAGTACCCCCTAGCTCGATACAATGATGTTTAGGGTACTGAAGGGCCACTCAATAGCCGAAAGGGGTTTTGGTCAATTGAATTTTGATTAACCAAAAAGTGATGAGAAAAAGGGAATTAAAAATTTTAACAAAACCAATAAATCATTTCGAGCTAAGAATTGATGAATAGTGACCTCAGTTGCGGTTGTGCTAGGACAGCTTTGAGAAGTGCTTGGACAGACTCAAAAATATCATACCCTGAAGCTCAAAATTTCCAATGAGTCTAGTGGAAAAGGAATTTTAATATTTTGAGGTCGTTTGATATTTTTTCAAAAATTTTGAATTATGTAGGTGAATAGTAACCCTAGTTCCTAAAGGAGTTTTGGGCTAAAATTTTGTGGGACCCTTAATGAATATAATTGAGGATTTTTAGAACTATAATCATGATTTTTTAAGGTCTATAGAAATTATTTGGAATTTTCAAAATTTAAAATAAAATAAAATTAATTTAAATTGTCCGATTCACAAGTGGTGTGATCATGGCCATACACCTTGTTAATGCACCTAAGTGTATATGTGTGCATGTGTATGGAATAAAAGGAAATTATCTTCTCCCTTTTAGCCCTATAAGCCATTGCCATATGCCATGAAAGCTTCCTCCATTTTTGCTTCTTTTTCTCTCCTTTCATCCTAAAATCCCATAAATTTTATATAGATCTAGACCTCTATGACTCCTAAAAGCTATGCCAATCAATAGAAGTGGAAAAGGATAATAAAAAATAAAGATGTGAGCACTTGATGAATAGTGCACTTTTAGTGAGTAAGTGATTCTTTCCAAGGTTTTTCATTTTTCTTAGGGAGTATTTGAGGTGTAGATGTCATCTATGAAGTGAGATTTCAATTTAGAGCTATGTGTGATTTTGTAGCAATTTTCAAAAGTAGAGCCCTAATATGGCATTTTGAGATATGGTGGAGGAAGATGGAATTGGTGGTTCTAGAATGGCTTTGACATGATTGAGAGCCCACTATAAGTGAATTTAATTGAAACATACTTTTTATGTTAGAAAAAAAAGGATTGAAGCTATGGGTGTGTGTATGGAAGTGCTAGTTTGCATAGGTGCTTATGTTTATGTGAAAGTGAAATGTATGCTAAGATGTGTAACTAGAGGATATAGGATGATATGGATGTGATTTGAATGTGCAAAGGATGTGTAGATATGTGATACATGCATGACCAGGTGTATGTCATGTATGCCTTGGTATGGGTATGGATATATGGCATGAATACATGGGATGCTAGGATAGCAACATGATGTATAACATGTAAGTGATATGGAATAAGCATGAAATTGCATGGTTATGGGTAAAAATTAATAAGGTAGGATGTAGAGATGATGTATGTAAGGTGGACATATAAACACATGGCATATAATAAGTAAAGTCAAAGGATAAGAGTTTAATTAAGAAGTGTTACTTAAGATTCTAGGATTGGAAATGATGGATAGGTAGGTTAAGATAAATTTAAGGTTGGATGATGTAGAATACTTTAAGGTATAATGGGTTGAGGTGAAAGAAAAAGGAAATTAACTAGGAGGTTGGAGAGAAAAGTTACCAAATAAATAGTAACCTTTACATAAAAAGGACTTATAACTGTCAAGGAAAAATGACAACGACCTATAACTATCCAAAAATATAGTCAGATGAAATAAGCTAATAGCTGTGTCCCATTAACATAGACATAATGTAATTAAATAATTGGTGGAGGTGAAAAATGATTAGTTGGTCTGATTAAGGGATAAAAAGGGAAATAGGACTGCAAAATTATTAAAAAGGCTGAAAGAATAAATTATAGGATAAGGTAAGAAATTATTAATGCATAAATAATGAATGGGCATAAATTAAGAAAACCAATAAATGGTAACCTTGTAAAACCCAAGATATAAAGTGGAGATTATGATTAACAGAGCCTAGAGATATGTGGATGGTGCAATTATTATAAAGAATTTCATAAAGGTATATCGAGTTAAATACTAGATAATGCAGGTAATAAAAATATAATTATAATTGTAATAATAATTGTGCAAAAGTACTAAACTTGGGAACTAATCGATCGTAAAATAATACAAGGAAATGGAAACATATAATCATAGGATAAAATAAGTTGAGATAAATGGAAAAAAGGCAAAATAAGTACACTTTAGCAGGAAAAAGGAACTAGAACTAGACATAAGATGAGACAGAAGACAATCAAATGATAATAATAAAAGTAATGAACTCGAGCTGAGGATATGGTCACTTAATAAAACTAGAAGGATATTAGATGGAATTTAATTGTTAAATGAAGCAAGATGACCAATGAAGATAATATGTTTTATTACAGATATCTCAGATAATGAAAATAATGGCAGTGAAAGTAATTAAAAAGGGAATGTAGGTTACTAGTTGAGTATATACTAGATAGGTTGACTGGTCAACTAGGGATTAGCAGCTGCTAGAGGCTGAGTATGAATGGATTTTAGCCTATGTATAGTGGGTGCAGCTACTGAGTGTTGATTTGAGCCTACACGTTCTGAACATTAGGAGATCTACATACTTATACCTATTACCCACTTGTTAATGTTGTTAGGTCCCATGGGGCTAATCCCTACTATCCACTAGATGTATTGCTTATGATGGTGTATGTATTGGGATATTGGGAGGTCCCATAGGACTGATCCCTACTATCCCCTTTATAGATATTAGGAGGTCTACAGACTGATCTCTACTATCTATCTTTTCGATATTGAGAGGTTCTTAGGAACTGATCCCTACTATTGGGCTACTACACATTGTGATTCCTATTATCTAGTTGTTGGGAGTTTTTCCTAGACCTTGTGGGTATAAATGGAATAATTAAAGAGCTTGAATAGATTTAATAATGCTAATGAAAGAATTAGGATCTTAATTATCGTAATTGAGACAACCTATAAGCAAATGCATTAAGAACAAGAGATAAGTTGTAAAGAGGGGCTAAATAAACTTATATAATCTTAGTAGGACACCTCAAAGAAGTAAAAAACTGATGGAATGGTGGTAGCAAATAGAAACATGCATGAGAAAATGAGTTGTAAAAAGTGAATAAAATATAATGCTTTCCTAGACAAACCTAGAAAGAATTACCTAATTTAATTAAAGCATATGGTAACTTATATATATAAAATAGAAAGGGCTTAACCGAAAAGATTGATCAGAAAAGGATAAAACTAGATGGGTACACTATGTAAACCCTATGACTTAAGTATTAGAGATGTAAGGGTATAATGATACAAATTAGTATAAATCACAAATAAGCACAATTAAAATAGTCTTAAACTATATAGGTAAATGGTCTAGAAGAGGTATAATAAGCAAATTGATAAATAGTCTTAAACCATAGCTTTGGTAGAAAAAGGGATAGAGCAAGAAACCTTACTAGAGAGGTTAAAAATAATTAGTAGCTGATATTAGGAAATTCTTGTGTGCATGCTTGTGTTTATGATACATGGTATGTTTGGTTAAATTCACCATTGAGTGCGTACTCAATGTATCATGTGTCCAATATGCAGGTTATAGATTTGGATGGTATGTTAAGGATGACCAGTAGTGCATCTAAGGACTGTCTAGGTATGACATTGTCTTGTTATATTGTGATGCTTTAGTAGATAAAGGCACTTTTGTATGTTACTATGGGTAGTTAAGTAATACAATGTCTAGAGAGCTAGTGTGTTGGCCTATAGTTGTGTAAAATGAGCTCTTAGCTATAGCAGTAGCCTAAGTAGATGTTTAGTAGTAAGATCAGGCATGTGAGTGTCATATGCCATAGAGGTTCAACACAGATCATCGGAACCATTAAATAAAATTTCCATATTGAATAAGAGAGAAACCCAAGTAGAGGTGAAATGAAAGGCCCCTAGGGAAAACCAAAGATGGGTGACCTTATGGCAAGTAGCACTCTTTACATGTTTTCTTTGAGAATAGACAAGAGGTGTTACACTATGTCAATTATATTAGTAGGTTAATATTCATACATTACTTTTTGGATTTTTCAACCATTTTTAGAATAATTGAACTTGCGCTTGCATATTAGAACTTATAACTACTCTGCACAGACCTCCCTTCATGAGGAGTCAAGTTTACATGGATGTATTATTTAATGTGTCTTATCAAATCTAGTTTACATAGACTTATGTTTGATTAATAGTGTTTTGTGTTATTTGAATTATCAATTGCTTTATTAATTGTCAGTAAAAATACTAAAGTCTAGTATACATATTTCATTAAGAATTGTGAACTTTCATGTCTCATTTGTGTGTACTATTATCTTGTGATATTACTCTGTATTAGGTCCTTACATACCTTATATTGTTAGTCTAATCCTTTTACTTTGAGTTTTGAAAGTTTTGGTCATCCATGAATGATTGAAGGTTTACATGGACCTGTTGCAGGGGCTCAAGTGTCCAAACAAAACAAGAAATGAAAAGCCGAGACTAAATATGTTACACGTTTGGTTTATTTCATTCTTTGTTTTTTTACGTACTTTATTCATTTCAATTGTAATATGTACCACATTTAAAGTGATTTTACATGTAAAATACAATCTTGCATCAAAGGTTTTTCTACATAATTATATTGATTTTCTTTAATAAAAGTCACTTTAAAAAAATATTTTTTAACAAAGGCCAATGTTTTAGAGATGGAAGCTAGGTAGTTATCACAAATTCTTATAGATGGGTAATTGTCAAGTCACTAAAACATTAATGAATAATCCATTTTATGAATACACATATCATTATTGTCACACCCTTTACCAAATCTTTGAAGAAACCTGGTAAGCGAGGCATTTCTCGATAAGTCACCCATCCTAGGATTGCTCCAGGAGAAAGCTCCTTAAGACTTATGGACTGTTCTAGAATTCTATCAGATATTGCTTAGATTTTATATCTAATCTTTAATTGTGGTCATACATGGTTTGACAGTCTCAAACAAGGCATATACAGACACTTTGCAAGCCACAAAAAATTGGGCAGCATAATGGTTACCCGATTGACATACCAAAATTTTCTTTCACCTATTAAAACACTTTTATAAGAAAACAACTCATAAACCTCCTTTTGGACCCTTCTAGTCCCCTAATCAATCATCAGCCATCATCAAATACATACACACATATCAACATTAAGCCTCAGGCCCACAGTTATCAAGTTCACACATAAATCAAACAACCATGACAACAACTTATATACATCACATCTAGGTTATATATGCAAACATAAAAGCTTCTAAGCATGCTAACCTAAACCTATATGGTATTACATGAGTGTCACTACTAAAAGAAAGAAAACAAATTCCTTTATCCTTCAATTGTTATATTGCTACACTGCACAATCACTAAGGCTAGCTTGTTTATACTTGTTACCTTAGCACCACAACATAGGTACGTTGAGTATAAAACTTAGTAAGTAAATCTAAACTATTTAAAACATGCATTAGTACACACATAAAAATATAAATAATAGTCTAGGTGGAGTGTGTGAGCCACATGCAAAATGATTGATGTCATATAGATGGTATGTCTTATTTTTCAAAATTACCAAAATACCACTATGATTATTTTATTCAATTTATTTCTATAATTTAATCAATCATTCCACTATTTTTAAGTGCATTATTTAAATTATTAAATAATCCTAACTATGTAGACTACACTTACAGATATTGGAATAAGAGGGAACTAAAAGATATATAGTGGCCCACATTTTAGATCCTGACCATTGCACCGGCCTATAGGGATCAGTTCATAAGAACCTCCTAAGGGGTAAAGTGATGAGTAATATGTATAGGGATCAGCCCGTAGACCTCCCAAGGCAACTGATCATATCAAGTAATCCATATGAGTCTGCCTAATAGACTAGTATTGTGGCCCCACTAGGGACTTTTGCCGCTATATCGGCATAGTCTGATATACAATCAAAAGTGCTAGCAATAAAGTGCATCTATCCCATAGACTAGTGCAATGGTTTGATAATGAACCTCAGCCGTTGTACCGGCCCAATCTAATAAATAGACAGTCTAGTAGCTACTAATCCTTAAGTTGACTAGTCAACCCATCTAGTGGATGTCTAACTAATGGGTGATCTGACTTTATTTTAAGTTCATTTTCTTACTAATCATCTTTTTATAACATTATGAATTGAAAAATAGACAAATAATATTTTTATCAAACAAAGGATTTTTGACCTACACAGTTACAAGTGATTTTTAGCCCTACCAAGCAAATATGGGTAAATTTCCTATCACTTTTTGACTCAACTCTGGAGGCATAATTACAAGCATATTAAATTTAGTCTAGCCCATTATTTTGGCTCAATTATATTCATGTTAAATAGTTATTTTAATTATAGTCCCAACATTTCATTCTACGAGACAATTATAGGTCATTTTTCCTAATTGTGGTAACCATTATAGGTCCATTTTAAGTCATTTTTTAGTACTAATTCACCAGTGATCATGAAATTCCATAGGCCTAAAGCCAACCTCAAAGAATGACATCCATTTGCCATATAAATGTCTTACATTCCAACTTACAGAAACATCACATTTTAGGTCACTTTAAGGTACATTTCCATGCCTAAAATTAATCCCTTTTCAAAGCCATTTTCATGCCATTTTAAATCAATTTTTAAGTTCATGATTCAATCCTTTTTCCATACTTTAAAAATGTCCCATTTGTTGTTCATTCATGCCACACTAAACATGTACATGAATCCAAATCATGCCATATACATAATGCCACAAAGTTTATGCTATTGCACACACAAATACTAACTAAACCATACCTCATTTTCATGTTATTTTACCTAGCAAAGCTCTTGCCAACAAGTTCTATTTTGCCTTATACATGCTTTATATCCCATTCAAACATATTTATGCACACTTAGACACACATAAACATGCCTATACACATATTGTGCTTTTACCATGCAAATTAAGCTAACATACCCTATACATATGCCTCGGCCACTTTACAAACACCCATACCCGAGTCTTAGTTCACCAAGTTCTTCACATACACCTCACATGCCATTAATTACAAGCCAAAAACCTTCTATAAGCCATGTACACGTGCCATTCACCTAACATACCTATCTAAAGACCTCTCGGGCAATAAGACAACATACATACAAACTCCTAATTCTCCCTATCTACATATAAATTCCAAGTATATTAAATGCCATATACCTTAACCAACATGTCATAACACTATTTCAATCTATATACACATACACACCCACAGACAAAGCTCTCAACAAACAAGGTGATTTACCCTTCCATGCATCATTTTCACCCAAATTCCATCCCAAACATTCATTCCCCATACAATTAGCCTAATTACATATATAGTTCCTCAAATCACACACTTTAGCCACATGTTTTACTAATTCCATACAAGGTTTTTAACCTCTATTCATGGTAATTTAACCACACAAGCTTTGAATGGATTAAATTCACTTACCTTCCAATCCCAAGTGTTGAACTCCACTCTTCTAGCTTGAAGAAAGTCACCAAATCCTCACATTATGCTTTGATTTCCATACACACCACAAGCCCTTAAAAAATTCACCAAAATTCACACACACCTCCAAATTAAATTCCAATAACATAGGTGTTCTTAGAATCATTAAAGCCCCTAGGAAATCTAATAAAAAGGGTTGAAATTCTTACACATAAAGAGTTGACCTTTTAGTCCTCTTTGATGAAGACCTTAAACTATCTTGAATTTCCTATAGTTCTAGCCACTCCTATAACCTCCAACACTTTTACAAATCAATTCCTAACATATTAAGATGATTTTTGGTGGTAATGGACACATGAAAAGCTTGTAGAAAGGGGACAAAAATGGTGAATTTGGTTTAAAATGGCATTAGCTAGAGCACGGGGA
>CANXYI011035094.1:0-12230 GCA_948208565.1 Hura crepitans
TGGACTATTAAATTAAATGGTTTCCTCTCAATTTTTTTTCCACGACCTTCTTGAGACTTATGGGTTTTATATTGACAAAATTTTTGAGACTTTGAAGGGGACTAAATGAAGCTTTAAGGTCATTTAAATAATTTTAAAAGAACAAAAGGAAAAAAGGAATTATAGTGGCCATTAGATGAATTTGTTGCATAACCAAGGCCATTAATCTAAAATACTATAAGTGGTGGTATTTGAATTCTTTTCAAGCCACCATAATAAGCCTTTTAAACCATATATATACCTTAATTTAACTCTTTAACACTCTTAAATAAAAAATCAAGCAAAAGAAAGCAATAAGAAAGGGGAAATTATAAGCTTTGGTGCTTATGTGAATAGTCCACCTTATTCCAATATGTGGTTAAGTTTAAGATTTTATGTTCTTTCCTAGTGTAATTGATTGTCAATTGAATGTTTTCAAACTCAAATTTGTTTTTAGAGTTATAGCTAATTTATTTGGATTTTTTTAAAGCTAAAATTTGTGTTTGTGGAGAATGTGGAGAAAAGTTAAGAGAAAGGTAAAAAGAAAGTGTAAAAGGGTGTAATTAAGGCTTTAGGTATGAATTGTAAGTGTATTCAATGTATTATACATTTTATATGCATAATTGATAATTTAAAGTAGGTTTGGTTACTTAAATTTCCTAATTAATGAGTATAACATACATAAAGTGTAATTAATGGTATATTAAGGTTAGTTATATGTGTGTTGCATGTTTTGAATATGAATTAAGATAGAATTAAATTGTTATGTATGTGCTCACATTATGGCCAAAACTTTTGTACATGTACATGATAGCCATACATGAGTAATTGATGCCTATATGTGGTATATGTTATAGTAATAATTAAATATGGTTAATTTAGTGCCTAATTATTGTATAACATGGAAAGTATGATAAAACATGAGTTATGCATTATAGTTATAAGAAAGTATAATTAATTGACTTAAGAGAAAATAGTTATGCATGTTCTTATATTCTACCTGAATAAAGTAGAGAACGTGTTTAAGTGCATGTTGCCTTATAATGGTTAATTAGAATGTGTGATCATGTGTAAATTGAAGCTCTTATTTTATTAGTAGCTTTTGAATTTTTTTTATAATTTAAGTAAAATTTGAAACAAAAAGTGGATAAAATGTTAGCGACACTAATATAGCCTAAAGGTAATGTCATGAGTATATATGTGCATATTGCTTTAATATGCATATTAGGTGAGATTATAAAGTTTAGTTTATGTGATGATGAAATAATGCTAAATTGATGATTGATTTATGATGGAAATAGAAATAATGTGAGAGTTTGAAAGACATGTATGTAATAGTATGAGGCTAAATGTATGAATATATGTATGTATAGGAATGTCATGTCATTATAGAATTATATGTTTGTATCATATGCAAAAGACATGAAGGGTTAGCATGATCCTATAAAGAAGCACATATGATTTGAAATTTTTATTTCATGTTAAAACTCAAGTTAGCTAAATTAATTCTAATACGAATAATTAGATAGATGTAATGAAATTGAATAAGTTCAATCAATATTGATACAATCATAGACGAAACTATAATGATTATTGTTCATAAATGATATGACCTATAGTTGACTATGAAAATGTATGCGACCAAGAAAATGAGATTGTTCATAAAGATGTAATTACATCTGATATGTGATAATAGAATTAAAATGGATTGTGGATGGTGAGACGATGATATGTATTAAGATTGTAGTTATGGTAAAAGAAGAGAAATAAGGGACATGTGGTTTAAAATTACACCATGTTATATAAGTGTATTTTCATATAACCTGGGCATAAATTGTCTAGCTTCCTAATTGGAATTGTAGATTTAAACTACATAATAAAAAATACAAAAGAATGGCTATAAAGTTTAAAAGATTGGGTTAATTGAATGAAATTACACTAGGATTAAAAAAAATACAAACATACTCAAAATAAGTAAACATATATGGAACCAAATGGAATATGTTAAAAGCTAGTATGAGCTGGACATTCTAAACTGGATAGGTTGATTGGACAATTAGGGAGATTAGCATTTACTAAGATACTATGGAGTCTTTTCATGCTAGTGCACTAGCCTATAAGGCACATTCGGTGCCACTACATAACTGAATCTGTATTGGTATCATGCTAGTGCAGTAGCTTATACGATCTACTAGGACTATTACACTACACAGGTGCAATTGCCTGTATGGTCCAAAATATGAATCACTACACAACTGCACTTTTGTCTATATCACATAGGTGTTATCACCTATAAGGTAAAATAGGGCCAAAGCACAAAACCATTATAATTACTTATAAGGTCCAAAATATGGGCCACTACGCAACATATGAGACTTATATCATGTTGTCTAGTATTAGGTATTAGTATTTGACATGTATGGACTAAATAACTGAATACTTAAATGGAAATAACAATCAATGTAATATGATAGTTATTTAAGATGTAAACATGAGCATAAAATAGTGAAAATGAAAATAGTATGCATTTATTAAGTATTAAAACTTACATATGTCTATGATATTAGTCAAATTAACAACAAATCAAAATAGGACAAGGACAATTATAGTTATTATAATGGTAACATGAAATGGGAAATGGGAAATTACAATAACTAGCACAAACATGGTCCGTGGGTAATAAGTTCTTAAAGGAAGCATATGTAAGACCCTTTACCCAATCCTATCGATGAACCTGAATAGAGAGCTTGCAAACATACAGCCTATCTGAACTAGTCTATTATGACATATTAAAATATTTTCATATTAAGACTTACTAAAATATATTCTTTCTAAAAATTCAAATTAACAAAATCTTATTAAAAACCAATTACTATCCATATTTGGAAAAAACACATGCCTAAAATTTGGTAGCATAGTGGCTGTACCGGGACACTTTCCCAAAAATAAATAGTAACCTACAATGAAAACAAATACTTCTAAATAATTTCAAATACCATCCACCACTTTTGTAATACCTTGATCACTAAAAAATAGTCATCAACACAAAACACAATCTCAACCTCAGAAGGGATATCATACAAGTTAAAACAATTTAAAGAACTGAAATAAGGTTACAAAACCAATAACAACTTTTTATTTACATTGAAACACATCTTAGGCCCTTAACTTAACATATACAATATATGAGAGCTTTCTTCCTATACATTTCATAATCTTGTACATACAACCAAACTATACCAAAAGGTGAGCTTTACTGCTCAGTCTCAATGTCCCGAAGCTTTAGTTTAATTGCTCCTATTGCCTATGCATCACAAAGAAAAATAATGCACTAAGCAATAGCTTAGTGGTGTAATCAAAATAATTCATCCAATAATGCCATACATTTATTATATGTCAACAAACAAACATGAATAATCATAGTTTATAATATATATAATCTATTTCATAAAATGTATGTATCCTATATCATAATGAACATAAATTTATTGCATGTAAAACATAAAATTTACATGTCACAAATGAATAAAATATTCACACTTGATAAAAAAAAGTCTATATTTCAAATTCCGTTATATTCATTTTAACATTTCCATTTTATGAGAACACATATCCTAGAGATAATGAGGTGGACTGCTAGTATGACCTCTATAAACCTGAAGGTCCATCTACAAACATTAATTTGAAGATCAAACAAAGTACGATACCTAAAGGTCCAAAATAACATGAATTCGAGACCATGCATAGAATGATTCTAAGGATAAAAACATAGCATAATGGCCATTATGACCATTTATGGACCTAAAGTTCATCTACCAATATGGATTCAAAGATAAAAAAAAATAAAGGCCTGTGGATCAAATATTTAGTGGACCTATAAACCAAACATATATGAATAAAGGGACCAAAGTACCCTACCAACTGTTAATGACCCCTAACTGATCAATCAACCAATCTGAACTAGGTTCTTACTCATATGGGTGATTAACAAAATATATTTTTGTTACATCATCTCAAATATACTTAAAATAGCTTTTAAGTACTTTGGTTTAGTCAACAAATGAATAACCCAAACAATTATGTTATTTTACTTATTTTCATGTTCAAGCATATTATTTCATGCAAAAGCACATAATAAGACATATAAGATCATCTTATACTTATAAACACTTTAACAACATCTTAAAGCCACTTCCATGATCATAACATACATGTGATCATTAAATATTTCATTATATGATTTACATAATGAAAATTCTTGCATGAAAATCAAAGGAGATCATTTGACCACCCAATTAAAAAGCATCACTTCATGGATTTTTTTCCATCAATTGCTCACTATATGTAACATCCACACATATTCACATTCATAGGGTCATAAGGCCATAGAATAAAGGGCACATGCTACACCTAATTTTCCTTTACCTAACCTCTATTTCAAACTCATAAGGTTCCATTTGTGCACACATATAAATAGTTGTCCATTTTGGCCTACACACTACCAACTCATTTCCTTATATTAATCAACCATTCGCACATTAAGTAGCATATACAACTCATGTAAACTTTCCAAAGGTCATTTGGCCATGACATCAAAACCACACTTTATATACAATTATTCACCATATATCATGTCCATAAATCAATGTTCAACAATTCAACTCAATTATTATGGATAACATGCGTTATGTAACATAACACATGCACTCATACACATGTAAAGTGATTCAACCATATTTCCCTTAGCACATAAACATGCTTATTTTTCATTCAAATGCATCTACCATATTCAAAGGCATTAATTCACATTCACTTACATCTTATAGCATAATTTAAACACCATTTTGCTCCTTAACTACCTTTTTCAAATAAACATACACATATACACAAATACACATATTAGAGCCTACATTGATTTCACACAAATTAAGTTAATTACACTTACTTCTCAAAGTCAAAATACACCTCAAAGTCCATCTACACCTTCCCCTTTCCTTTGTTGGTCCGTTTTTCACCCACTTAATTGCAAATTATATTCTCATTTCATTAAATTTTGTATAAAATCATATAAGCATTCAAATATCAATTCAATTTGATAACCATCCTCTTACACACTAGAAGAACACTAAAAAACACTAGAGTTTGAAAAATCTTACCTGAACCAAAATTTTTTACTTTTTATCGAGTATTAAAATTGAGCTTTTCATTTGATTTTTCTATAACATTCCACTATACCTAACCTTTAGAGGGTACAAAGGTATGGTTATTCAAATTTTCTAGCTTATAATGGGCTAAGTTAGAGAAATCAAGAAGAAGAAAATGGGGTTTCTAAATTTGGAAAAGTCAATAGGAGATGGAGGTGGAGGAGAGGGATGAACACTATTCCTATGTTGACTAAAAATGATAATTTTAACTTACCTATATATGGGGGTTTTATGTAAAATTAATTCCTTTCCACTCTTTTCTACCATTTTTTAAAACCAAACCTCACTTTTTTTTCCTTTAATTTAACTCCCAAAAATTCAATGAATAAACATTCTATATGTTTGTAAAAATAAAATCTCAAAAATTGCAAAAAATGGAATAAAAATGCATTATTTCATATAACCTAATTTTAGGAAAAATACTTCTTGATTTCCAAAAATTTAAATTTTAGCACCAACAAAGCAAATTAGAATTTTTAAGTATTAGGTTGTATTAATCCCAAAATTTTCTAAACAGCTTTTGAATATTTTATGATTCAGCTAAAACTAGGTCACTATTCATATAGCACTACTGTAAAATTTAACTGCAATTTTTAGCCATCTAAAAGACCTCATTTTAACTTCAAATTTCACCGATAATTATACTACAATTAATACTTCCATTAAATATGATTAGTGCCCCTAGCCTTGGTAAAATACTATTCATATCTTGAGAAATACTATATAACACTAGGATTTTTCAGGTGCTACATTTCTTCCTATATTAAAAGAAATGTTATCATCGGTATTACCTAGCCCAAACAATGATAGATATTTCTTTCTCATTTGAGCTTTTATTTTCCATGTTGCTTTTTCCATTCCATAATGCTTCTAAAGAACTTTTACTAGTTCTATAGTCTTATTCCATAACTCTTTAACCTCTTTAGCCAAAATCATAACTGGCTTTTCCTCATAAGATAGGTGTGGATTGACCTTAACCTCCTCCACTAACAAAACATGTGTCAAATATCATTTATAATTTCAAAGCATGGACACATAAAAGACATCATGAATCTATTGCAGTTTTGATGGTAAAGCTAGTCCATAAGCTACTGGCCACACACGTTCTTTCACTTAGTATGGCCCAATAAACCTAGGACTCAACTTTCCCTTCTTGCCAAAATGAAGAACTTTCTTTCATGGTGAGACCTTTAAAAATATCTTGTCTCTTATGTCATACTGCATACCTTTCTTCTTGAGATCTGTAGATGACATTTATATGTTAGAAGCTGCTTTCAGCATGGCTCTAATGATCTTCACCTTTTCCTTAACATCCTTAATTCAACCTGATCCCATGAGCTTAGTCTCACTGAGCTAATTCTAGCATAAAAGAGTTCTACACTTCTTGCCATAGAACACCTCATAAAGAGTCATTCCCAAACTTGCTTAAGAGTTGTTATTATCAGTGAACTTCACATATGAAAGATAGCTATCCCAACTAACCTTGAACTTAATAGCACCAGTTCTTAATATTTCCTTAAGCACTTGTTAAAACATGTATTATCATAAGCATGACATCACACATAACTAAAAATCTAATCACTGAAGTATAAGACTACTTGAATGACTCTTTTTGACTATTCATTAGTCTGTGGATGAAACATGGTGGTCAAGCTTAACTAAGAACCCAAGGCATTTTAAAGCTTCTTCCAAAATGTCATTTTAAACTATTATTCTCTATCTGATATGATAGAAGATGGCACTCCATGCAATATGATGATATCATCTATATATAACTCTATAAGCTTCTCTAATGAGTAATCATCCTCATTGGTATAAAATGAGTTGTCTTGGTCTAGCATTCAAACATAACCCATACTGAATCACACCTACTATTTATGATAGGCAACCGACAACAAAATTCATAGTGACCTTATCCTATTTCCATGCTATAATTGCTATAGGTTTTAGCAATCTAGAAGGAACCTGATAATCTACCTTCACTTGTTAATAAGTAAGGCACCTGGTTAGATACTCTAATAATCCCTTTTCATACTAGGCCACCAATATGGTAACTTCAAATCCTGATACATTTTCATACTATTAGGATTCATAGCATAAGGAGCATTTTGAGCCTCATCCAAAATCCATTTCTTCAACTCTTTAACATTTAGAACATAGATCCTATCATGATAATACAAAAAACTCTCTCTCTTTTATCTCATACTTAATGGGCTTCCACTTTTGGATAACACTTATCATACTTATAAGCCTATGATCATCTTTTTAACCATCTTTGACTTGCTATAATAAATTAGCTTCATTTGTAACTCTATTGACAATGTAACATCACCCATAAGCTATATTCAAATGTTTAAGGCTCTCATGGTTTTCATGAATTTTCTGATCAGCATATCTGCCACAATGTATAGCCTTACAAGGATGATAATCAATCAAGCAATAAGAAACCATTATCAGTTCCATCCAACATCTTTCCTTCTAAAAAGGTAGGTACTATACACACTTGTGATCAGTATAAACATAACACTTCACTCTATAAAGATAGTGACTCCAAATCTTTAGAGTAAACACAATAGATGCAAGCTCTAGATCATGAGTAGGGTAGTTTATCTCATGTGGCTTTAGTTACCTTGAAGCATAGGCAATAACCTTGCCATCTTACATTAGAACACAACCCAACCCTTTGTTTGAAGCATCACTATAGATGGTGAAGTCATTTCTTAAAATTGATTGAATAAGAATAGGTGCTTCAATAAAAGTCTTTTAACACATATCATCCCATGGAAACTTAACATATTTCTTTAATAGATGAGTCATAGGTGCTTCTATTAAAGAGAAACCCTTAAAAAACTATCTATAGTAACCTACCAAAAAGATAAAACTTTTGATCTCAATGATATTCCTAGGTGGCTTCCATTCCATAACTACCTCTATCTTACTAGGATCTACCTAAATCCCCTCTACAGAAGCTATGTGTCTAAAAAAAGACACTTCATTAAGCTAAAACTCACATCTAATGATCTTAGCATAAAGCTTCTTTTCTCTAAAAATTTGAAAAACTGTCCTAAAATGTTGTTCATGCTATTCTCTACTCTTAGAATAATCCAAGATGTTATCAATAAAGATAACCACAAACTGATCAAGATACTATCTAAAGACTCTATTCATTATATCTTTAAAAGCCATAAGAGTATTGATAAGCTAAAATGGCATTACCAAAAACTAATAATGGCCATATCCAGTTGTAAAAGCTCTCTTCATCATATTAGACTCTTTTACTCTTAACTGGTAGTAACTTAATCTCATATCAATCTTAGAGAACACTCTAGCCCCTTTAAGTTGATAAAAAAAGTTCATCAATCTATGGTAATGGATACTTGTTCTTGATAATCTCTTTGTTCAACTATCTAGAATCCATATAAAACTAAAGAGAAATGTCCTTCTTCTTAAAAAATAGAACTAGTGCTCCCCAGAGTGGCATACTAGGCCTTGTAAAGCCCTTATCTAGTAACTCTTACAACTGAAGTTTTAACTCTTTCAACTCCACTAGAGACATCCAATTTAGAGTTATCAATATTGATATAATGCCAGTTAACACCTTAATATTAAACTCGAGTTCCTATTCTGGTTGTAAATTAGGTAACACTCAAGAAACACATCCACAAACTCTAACACTACTGGTATGTGACTAGCATTTAGCTCTCTAATGTAGGTATCATAAACATGAGCAATGGAAGCTTGGTAACCCTTCTTTAACAAGTGCCTTTCTATCACTGCCAAGATAACATTAGATAGAAAGTGTGTCTTCTCTCTCACAACTATAATCTTAGCCCCATCTTTAGTCTTAAGAGCTATCGCCTTCAACTTGTAGTCCACTATAGCTTGATACTTAGACAACCAATCCATGCTTAATATGAAGTCAAATTCATTAAATAGTAACTCGTTGAGATAAAAAAAACTTTTGTTCTTATGCTATTAATAGACACTCTCTTTAAACCTTATTTATTATGACCTGCTGACCCATGGCATTACTAACCATGATCTCTTTATCCATAAGCTTTAACTCTAACCCTTAGTCTTGTGCTCGTGAGGTGCATAAATATGTATCTATAGACCCCAGATCAATCAAAGCCAAAATAGGTGAGTCAAAGAGAAGAAAATTACCAGCAATGATGTCTCGCTCATTAGTATCGTCTCATGTTCTAATGGCATACTATCGAGTAAGAGCCTTATGCTTACCTCTAGAATTTGCACTATCTCTTTGAGATCCATTTGCTCTATCTCCTCACTCCCCCTTCTGTCCTTTGGTAGATATGGGTACGAATCATTGACCTGTATCAACTTTTATAGGACAATCATCAATGAAGTGATTTGGTGAACCATATCCTTATCATAAACCTGGCTTGCTCTTCTAGCACTCTCCCTTTTATCACCAATGGCAAGTCAAACACTAAGGTATCTGGCCACTCTTGGTTATAGAAACTATCGTACTAGTAGCCTAAGATTACTACCCTAGCTTGCCCTTATTACCTTGAACTATCTTATTTGACTGTCCCTATTTCTGTGAATTTTTTGATGCCCCAAATGGATTCCCTCTAAACCTTTTGCCTAACTACTGCTGTTGAGTTGTGCTAGGTGCCTCATGTCTCATAGATCACTTCTTCTAATAAAACTCTATCTTTTCCTTTAATACCCCTTAAATGTAATGGCATACAAAAACTAACAGAAAAAAAACTCAGATCTTCATAAGGATCATTTGTGAATTAATGTCCATATGCAACCCCTTCTCGTATCACTTGCACTTATCAACTTCAACAGAAATGGTATCTTTGGCGTATTAACTAAGCATGGTGAATTCTTTCTCATTCTAACCTATAGATTTTATTCCTATTTCAAGTCCATAAATTGTTGCCTTTTGTTGTCAAAGTAATCTTCAGTGATGTATTTCTTATGAAACTTATACAAGAATAAATCCCATGTCTATTCTTCTTCTACCATATGTTCAGTCAAATCATTCCATCAATTAGGTGCTTCATCTTAAAAAAGAGAAGTAGCACAAATGACTTTCTCTTGTGGTGTACACCACATCTGCTTTATGATCTTTATAGTGCAGTGTAACCAAACTCTGATTTGCTAGGTTTACTGCACCATTATCCTTGAAATCTTTTCCTCCCATCTTTTTGACCCATTTTATGTAAGTTTTTTAAAGGGCTAAAGGAACCTCTACTACTGTGGAATTAGTGGTGGTGGAATAGCTACTATAGCATCTCTTGCAAAAACACTAGCAGAACTTATGTAGCTGATGGTATTTGACTCGTTACACTACTTGACAAAAATCTATTATACTCTTATCCCACTAAGATGAAAGCCTAATTTTCTACTCCTCGTAGGGTGCACTCATTTTATATATAGGCACAAGAACAATCGATAAGCCTTGGTACCCTAAATTAAGTAATGTATAGACTTAACCTTAATGCACTCACACATTGTGTCAGAACACCTAAATCAAAGCTCTAATACAACAAAAAATGGCACCATTTACCCAATTCGATTGTGAAACTTGAATAGAAAGCATTCACATAAGCATACTATTCGAATTATTCTCTTATGACATAGTAAAACATGTTTATATTAAGACTTACTAAAATATATTCTTTCCAAAAATGTGGGTTAACAAAAACTTTTCAAAACCATCTACTATCCATATTTGGAAAACACTCGAGTCACAAATTCAGTAGCATAATAGATGTACCAAGACACTTTCCTAAAATTGAATATTAACCTACAAAGAAAATGAACACTTCTAAACCTTTTCAAACACAATCGATAAATTTTGTGATCCTCTAATCACTCCAAAATAGCCATGAACACAAAATGGAATCTCAATCTTAGAAAGAGATATCATACATGTTTAAAACAATTTAAAGAATTGAATAAGGTTACAAAACCAATAAATCATTATATTTACATTGCAACATAGCTTAGGCCCATGGCTTAACATATATAATATATGAGTGCTTCTTTGCTATACATTTCATAATCTAGTACACAGAAAAAAAACTACACCAAAAAGTGAGCTTCATTTCTCAGTCTTGATGTCTCGAGGCTTCAGCTTAATTACTCCTTTTACCCATGTATCACAAATAAAAATGATGTGTTAAGCAATAACTTAGTGGTGTAATTGAAATAATTCTTACAATAATGCCATAAATTTATTATATCTCAACAAACAAACATGAATAAACAAAGTTTATAATATAAGTAATCTATTTCATAACATGCATGTATGCTCTATCATAATGAAGATAACATTTATCACATGCTAAACATAAAATTTACATATCTCAAATGCATAAAACATTAACACTTCACTTGATAATAAAAAATTCCATATTTCAAATTCCATTATATTTATTTTAACATGACAATATTGTTAGAACACACATCATATGGATAATAGGGGTGGATGGCCAGTACAACCTCTATGAACTGGAAGATTCATCTACTAACATGCTTTCAAGGATTAAACATAGCACGAGAATCAAAGGTTAAAAATAACATGAGTCTAAGACTGAGTATAGCTTAAGGCTCAAGAGAAAGACATAGCATGATAGCTATTGTGACAATTTATGAACACAAAGTTCATCAACAAACATGGATTTAAAGATAACAAATAAAGGCATGTCGATTAGACATTTAATGTAATACCCATACTTGATTCCTAAAAAACTAGATAGGTGATGTCACTTCCCATTTGGTCACCTAACATGAAATTTCTCCAGGTCCTTATTCATTTAACACTTACGATCAAGTAGATATTTGCTAAAACTCTAGTCGAATCCTTAAACATCATTATACATGTCATACCATACATTAAAATCCATTTTTGATTACTAATTAATTTTACAAAAATTCAAGCAACATAACTGCTACTCGGGTAACATTTTCCAAAATATACACCTATAAAAAGAACACTTCTAATAATATTACCAATATCTATCATCACTT
>CANXYI011035142.1:0-13140 GCA_948208565.1 Hura crepitans
ATTTATAAATTTCCTCTTTTTATACGTACTATGGCTTGCTTTAAAACCTAGAACATTATATTTAATTTCTAACATTTACGTCTTCCATATCACTTAATCTAGTCTTAGACACATTTTCAAGTCTTTTAATTAGTCATTTGCTTTATTACATAATATTTATTCTTTATTTTGTTACTTATATAATTTGGCCAACTTAGTATGTCTCTCTAAAATTTTACTTTCTTCATTTAAATACCTTTAAGCTTGTTGACTCAAGCGTAATTTCAATTCTAGTTCATCAATTTATCAAATTAAACTCGTAGTATAAGATCCACACATTTAAATAGGTACACAATAATAATAATAATAATAATAATAATAATAATAATAATAATAATAATAATAATAATAATAATAATTCACCATTTGATTCTTATTTATTCACTTATGTGGTTTAATTTAATATCTTCTAATCATGACACCAAATACTCTATTTCTTTCTTTATGTTATCTAATTCCTTATTCCTTTGTCCACTTATAATTTATATTTTCCTTGCACTCCTATGTAATCAATTCATACCAATTATTTACAATTGTTTACTTATATCTATTATCCTCCATAATTCCCTTACTCTAATTTAATTAATCGATTTTCCTTAATAATCATTATTTATATTTTTGTTCATCATGTTAACTTACATTTACACATCTTAAATTTTCCATATTATTAAGCCCAAAATATTCAATCAATTTATTTTATTTTATTATTTTTTTCCTATATCAATTTCTTCACTTACACATATTAATTAGCTATACTACATATCTAGTTAACCATTAAATATTCATCATTTCCATTTATGTATATTTCGGCCACTATTGGTTGTTTATCCTACATATTTTGTTATATCATTTTAACAATTTCAATGTAGTTTTTTTAGGTCCTAGTTGTGCCTACTAACATTATCCTACTTTAATTATTTATACAAGCTAAAATAACAACTTCCATAATACCTTTGACACCTAAAAGTTTCATAAATATATACACTCATATTAATTTAATTTTGCTTCTCCTTATTTTTCTCACCTGTTAATGTCCTAACATAAGCTTAATAACATTCCCATCCACACATTTCATTCACCCAAGACAACATATTAACACCAGACTTCACATAAACCATAAACATATACTAACCTTAGTTTAGAATATACATACCTTGTATATAAGCTTTTCTCCATGTAAAACTCATTCTATTCCCTTCAATCTCCCTTTTATCACTCTTCTAAACCCTAAAACCTTCAAATCCTTAAACTTCCATCACTATTCTCTCACATAAAAATCATTAAAAATATTATTATACAAAAACCTCAACATATAATTCCATAAATCCATTTCCACACCTTAAATAACCTCATAAAAATCACTTGGTTTGAGATCAACTTACCTACTTCAGAGTGACCAAAAAATCCATCTTTCATCTCTTTCTATCCACTAAAATTCATCTCTTTAAAAGCAATTTAGAGGGGCTAAGGCATTAGGCTAAAATAGTGACCTTTCTTGTGTATTATTAAATGATTATATAGGTAAAATTAAAGTGAAAATGGTGGAGAAAGGGAGGAGCAAATTTCAGCCATGGCGAGGGGAAGAGAGACATGTATGGACTAAAAATAAATGAATATTTAATTAATATTTACATATTTATATGGTAAATAGATGGTTGGGATTAAAAGTTAGTATCTACATATGGATGGCTAAATAAAATCCATATGTATTTGTCTTTTAATATCTTTTAATCATTTGCCATGTCAATAATTGTGTTACACTTGGATGGCCAAGATTTATAATGCCACTATTTATTCCAATGGCTGAGAATGCTTCCTACACAAATATTCAACCATTTTTTCTTAAATATATATACATTTGACTGAATTTATTTTCTTATTTTTTTTCTAATAACTCCCATGTTTAGAAATTTCCAACAATATGATTTTTGGATTCCTTGGAATTTTTGAACATCAAGATGTGCCACTTTCAAAATTTTTTTAACATGTTTTTAAATTTTTCCATTTTACTCTGAATGGTTTACTATTCACATTACACTATAATTGAGATTTTATTTTCAATTTTTAATCCCTTATATGACTTCAAATGCTCCTCAAATTTCACCATAATGTATCTCATAATTAATGTGAATTTCAATTAAGTTAACTCAGTTTGGCCTGAAAACACTATTCATGACTCGATTGTCATTATTCATTGAGGCCCGCTCTTGAACCTCATTTTTTTCACGTTTTCTCATCATCACACATGTCACTTCCTCATTACTTCCATGTGTCTCTCTCCTTCTTTTGACCATGAATACTAGATTTCCTATTTTGCCCTTGCCTTTTGAACAAAATTACCATTTTGCTTTTTAGTTGATTTTCGCTCCGTTATTCACACTAGCTAACTTTACTCAATTTGTACATCTATTTTACTCCTCATTTTTTTAATTCTCATTCTAACCTTATGGAAAACCACACCATAAGTCAGGTGTGACAATATCAAACACCCCGAACTTGAACCTTTGCTCGTTCTCGAGTAAAATAGGAATGCAACCACACCTCCTTATCACCCAAACTAAAGAATAGAAAACTGATTTCAATTTCGATTAAGTAACAAAGAAACAACCAAACCTTTATCACCTTTGCCCTTTAAAATTCCCAATCTTAGTTATACCTAGTGATTTTTGAGTGTGTGTGCTAAGCCAAAACATTTTTCAAAGATTTTAAACATAAAACCGGAGTTGTAAAATAAGAAATTAGAATCAGCTTTGTTGCAATAAAATTGCAATGTTAGGCCTCCCACTTAAGGCTCAAAATTATCATATGCCTCTTTTTTCATAGCACATCTCTATATGAAAATAATATTAAGATCAAAATAGAACAAAGAATTATTAGGTCTTTCATTAAATTATAATGTATCTTAGGATAGTTGGCTATCAAAAAGTAGATCAAGTCAATCAAAAGGACAGTAGCCACTAACTAACAAAATCAAACTCCTGAAATTTAGAAATTCAACATATTCCATTCCCATTCCTTGAATTTAACATCCTCGATTGAATCTTTTCAAATTCCCTAATTTTTATCTAGGAGCAATATTTCATTATAATCATTTAGAAGTCATGACACTTCCTCAAATTTCTCACTCATTTTTTTTTGCTTGTAACATCTCAATGACATTAATCCACACATTAAACCTTCTCAACTGCTTTATATGCATTGATTTATTAAGTTTACAAGATTGAATCTAAACATTAATTATCATCTATATTCACCTCAAATTATATTACACCATCATCTAACACATAGAAATTCAATCATGCATAATTAGTGGCTACTCTCCTATAAGAGAAGGTAAAATAATTTTTTGCTTTATGGAAGGCTTTAATACGTGTACTAAGAAAAGCATATATAAGTACACATTAAACATACTTTTCAATTAATCTCAAGGGGCTAACAATGGATAATTGTATAAATAAAAGGTAAGAAGTGGAATTAATAATGAGCTAAAGAAAATTTTGCCTAGATTATGTTCTTTATTCTGCTTTGCCTTATGAAGTTATTATGAAGGGTAATCAGAAAGGTTTTAGTAATCTTATAATGAACTTTCTCCTAATCCCTATTCATAGCTAATTTTTTTTTTGTAACTTTTCTAAAATTGGCCCTTTGTTCTTAATAATTAGAAATGTAATAGGTATATACTAAGTTTGGTACTAAAGTTAAAATGCAACAAAAGTTCAATTATGCACTCATTGACTCGATAAATTGTAAACTTCAATATTGCATCATCTAGTTTAAATTCATTTCGATTAGGAGACAACTAGGAAAACAAAAGTCATGTTTAAAGGATAAATACAACACAATCCCCATTACGTTCAAGCATAATTCCAACTTGGCATCATTATTAAGTTAATCTTAACTAATAACTAAAATTCTAACCAATTTAGATAGTCATGCAAATAAATTTTTTTCAGTTTTCGAATACCCCACCCTAAACTTAAGATTGGCACTATCCTCAATGACTAATGGCCGAAAGCAACAAAATGGATGTGAAATAAAAAATTTATTACTCAATTTTCTTCCATTAGTTTTTGACATCAGCATATGTAATTTTAGACAAGCCACATAACTCATGAAACAAAGATCAGAAAGCAAAAATAAAAGAAGAAAAGAAAATAGGAAATAAAACAAAAGAAAAAGAGTAGAAATTTATGAACCACACAATTTTCTCCAATTGTGCTCTACTAGGGTGGTGGAAGGTGACATGTCATGGATTGTAGAGGAGTGATGAAACCGTGTAGTCCTCTCTTAATCCTTGTCATTTACTCCCGCATCAACACTGAGCTAGTTGTTGATTGCATAGAGGCATGCTACGTGTCTCTGTGAATCCACGTTAGCCTCTCTTGCATCTATCCTTGTTCAACCTTTATTCTATCCATTCTCTTAGCTAGCACCCTATCTCAGGCCTCTAACTTATCTAGCCTCTTCATGATGGCTCTATCTCAAGCCTCTACCTCATCTAGCCTCCTTATAAAGGTTGCTCTCTTCTGAATAGTTGTCTCTTAAACTTGAGTGTAATTTTCAGTTGATGTTTTATGCTATCTCATCGGTCATCATGTATAAGAGTTAAAATTAGAGCTAAAAGTGGTGCTTATGTTGATGGTAGAGTAGAAGTCGCTACTTGCCTTGTCTATATGATGTGTTCGATAGTGCTTATGGTATGCTCTACTACTCATTAGCTTTCCTCTCCTATCACTACCCTCTCTCTCTCTTTTAAAGTTAGCAAGTAACTTCTCTAGGGTCTTCAACTTGTAAGTGTAGTTTTTTGGGGTTCCCATCCTAACTGCTATGCTAATACAAAAACAAAACTCTTCATCTATGAATTTATCTCCCTTTATTGGGTCCTCTAGGTTATATACTCTTAGAGCATATGCTAAAGTTATGATTATACATGTAATTACCCTTACCAGATTCTCGAAGGAACCCGATAAGAATGCCACTTCCCATCGATCACCCATCCTATTCTTTCCCTAGCCTTCATTCATTTAACACTTATGACTCGATTGAACTTGGTGATATATCTTGGATATTTATCTATTATTACTTGTCATTATCCTAATATTAGATGTATTACTCTGATAAAAATAATTTATGCAATTAAAAAACATTTTTTATAGAAAATCGGGCAGCATAACGGCTACTAAGGTTAAAAACCAAAAATTTTTCTTGTAGAAAAACACTTCTAAGAATAATCATACATAATATAATCATCATTTAGACCCATATGGTCCTCCATATCATCACTCACAACACACATTAGCAAGCAACACAGGGTCTTAGACCTACAATATACAAAAGTATTCATACACCCCTTCCAACATAAATATATACATATCAGTGTCTATTAAGTTAAAACGTGTAAGTTATCCTTTTTTAGGCCATCTTTTATTGCAAAACTATTTGTATTCTATTATGTTCCCAAATCCTCTACATCTATAAATCTATTTATATGAGTGCTTAACTTCTATACAGACAAAAATAGATAGAAAATGTACCCCAAAATTCTAGTTGTCAGCAACATAGAAGCATTGAGGCTACAAGGCTAATATATCTACAACCAGTGCATTAGAATGTAGATACACTGAGTATAAAATCAGTGGTAAATTTGATATAATATATTTATATACCACATGCAATAATGCAATAGGCACACAAACACAATGCAAATAGTGATATCATGCAAAATTATTTAATTCCTCTTCTCTTATACCAATTTTAATAATTAGTAATGTAATTTTGTAATCTTAATTAGACTAGCTATTCTTGGTTTTCATTCCTTTATTCATTTATCTGTTCAAGACCCATACTGAAAGACTATAGCTAAGGACATTGGATAGCAGAATACAAGTTATGCAATGGCTTACATTTTGGACTTTAGTAGCTACACCTAACCAATTCCCCTCGATAGCGAGGATTAGTTCTGTAGAACCTCCCAAATCAGTGTAATAGGGATCAGCCTAACAAGGACCTCCCAATATACAATCATCAGTAATACGATGATGGATAGTAGGGATCAGTCCTGAGAAACCTCTTAAATCCATAATAATGGCAGGGATTAGCCTTGTCAGACCTCCTAATACTTAGTGTGCAGAGTTCAACATCAGAACCTCAGTGGTTACACCTGCCATTATAAAATAAAATATACAGGTAATGGCCTAAAAAACCAAACTCTAGCAGCTATTTTATTCCCTAGTTGACTAGTCAACCCATCTAGTTGATGTCTAACTAGTATGGGCCATTATTGAATTATTAATTTAATTACTCAGTTATAGGTCATTCATCAAGTTTGTGAGTCATTTTACTATTCATTTAGTTATTTTTATGATCACGATTTTCATTACATCATTCATATAATTTTCACTACTATTTTCTATAATCACAATTGTTCATATTCTTTACCAATTCCATCCTTAGGTATTTCTCCATTTCGTATCACTTTCTTATTTCCAAAAAGATTACTTTCACATCCATACATATTTGTCATTTTTCATCACATATCTATGTCATTCAAGAATTTCAAATAATCATTCCTTATGTCATTGTACACATATATTTATGTCCTTTTTGCTTCAAAAGCATGCCATTAATTCACTTAATACACAATTATACTCACCCTTGGCACAAAGACACCATTCGGCCAACACAAGTGTGCACTCATTCACGTTGATTTCTTTTCTATTTCACCTCACTTTTAGGCCTCTTATACATGTATTAACCATATTCATTAAACATGTTTCATTATTACACACACTTGCACACTTATTACCCAATTCCATACACACTTTTCATGCAATTTATGGCACACAAATGCACACACATACGTTTATATCAAATTCACATACCCATGGGTGATTAAATACCCTTGTCTATCACTTTACTCTTTGGAATTGCCTTGTTCCTTCACATCTCTTCCTTTTTGTAACCATACACAATTTTCACTTAAGAAAATTCCTAAAAAATCCTGTACAACTCCAAATTAAATTCTATCAACATAGTTAATTTTAGAATACTTCATACAATTTAGGAATAAAATAAAAACTTGGTTATGAACACTTACACAATAAGATGACTTTATTCATCAACTGTCAATAGCTTTATTCTAAGGCCTTATTTTTGAATTTTACCACTTGGAATGGGTTCTTTAGGACATGGAGGTAAATTTCCATATGTGGTTTGGTAGAATTGGGTGAGAATTAAGTGAAGAAAAGAAGAAAAAAGGAAGGGGAGAGAAAGTGTAAATAACATCAGCCAAAGAGGAGTGGAGGGGGAAGAAGGTGACTTGGCACATATGGCACCCCTACATATGCTAGGCAATTTATATTATGTGGGTTTATGGCCTCTATCACGACACGTGGTCATCGAACAGTTGATTTTATCTCAATTTTCTTTTAAATTTTGGAAATTCATAGTAATTTTTCAACACTTCTAAAAATCATAATTTTAGTGGCATAAATTCTTGATAATGCCTATTAAGGGCCCCGTAAAATCTCAAGTCAAAATTCCATAAACAAGCAAGGTTTTTATTCACTCGCATAAACTAAAAATTCTAAATAAATATCAAATGACCTCAGAATATTAAAATTCCTTCACCAATAGACTCAATGGAATTTTTAACCTTTAGGGTATGATATTTTCAAGTCTATCTGGACACATCTCTGACCTTTCCTGGCACAAACCCAACTAAGGTCACTATTTACTAGTTCTTAGCCCAAAATGATTTATTGATTCTGCTAAAAGTTTTAATTATTTCATTTCTATCATTTTATGCTGCATCAAAGTTTTATGAGCAGTACTTGCCCTTTTGGCCATTATGAGGTGTCCCAGCTTCCTAAAAACAATATTCATATCTCAAAAGTGTAGTTCATAAAATTGAGTTTTACGGGCAATACAATCCTTCCCCTCTTAAATAATTTTGTCCTCAAAATTACGTGATGAAAATAGGTATGGATATTGTGCCTTCATCTGCTCCTTGCTTTTCTATGTGGCTTCTTTAGTATTATGGTGCTTCCATAGCACTTTTACCAGCGGCATAGATTTATTCCTCAGTTCTTTGACTTCTTTGGCCATCACTTGCACTAGTTCCTCTTTATATGTCAAATTAGATTGTACTTGAACTTCCTCTATAGCTATGACATGTGAAGGATAAGATCGATACTGCCTTAACATTGAGACATGAAATATATCATGTATTTGCCGTAATTCTAGTGGTAATGCCAGTCAGTATGCCACTGGTCCTATATGTTCTATAATCTCATATGGACCAATGAACCTTGGGCTTAGTTTTCCTTTCTTGTCAAATCTAAGAATCTACTTCTGTGGAGATACTTTCAAGAACACCTTGTCACCAACATAATACTTAATATCCTTCCTCTTTAAATTGGCATACGACTTCTGTCATTCTGTGGTAGCTTTCAACCTATATCTTATGACTTTGACCTTCTTTTTAGTACCTCTAACCAAAACTAGTCCCACAAGCTTACTCTCACCAACTACACTCTAATAGAGTGGAGTTTTACACCACTTACCATGCAATGCTTCATACGGTGGCATGCCTAAACTAGCCTGATAGCTATTGTTATAGGCGAATTCAGTTAGGGATAGATACTTATCCTAGCTTCCTTTTGACTTAATCACACGACTGCATAGCATGTCCTCCTATACTTATATCACTTATTTTGACTATTCGTCAGTCTATGGATAGAAAGCGGTACTGAAGGTTAAGCGAGACCCATAGCATTTTACAACTTCTTCCAAAAATTAAAAGTAAAACATGGGTCTTGATTTGAAATTATAGCCATTGGCACTCTATGTAACCTCATGATCTCATCTACATAAAATTGTGCCAGCCTATCTAATGAATAATCCATGCTGATTGGAATGAAGTGGGCTATCTTGGTCAATCTATCAACTATTACCCACACTGTATCACACTTACTCCTCGTCATTGTTAATCCCATGACAAAGTCCCTAGAAATATTCTCTCACTTCCACTCTAGTATTGCTATAGGGTGTAACAATCTAGAGGGTACTTTATATTCAGCTTTCACTTGCTGACATGTCAAGCATCAAGCCACATACTCTGCCACATCTCGCTTCATTCCTGACCACTAGTAGTGAGTTTCATATCTAGATACATCTTCGTACTCCCTGGTGCATAAAATATAGAGCTTCATGTACTTCCTTCAATATCTATGCCTTTAATCCATTGACCTCATGTACATATAATCTGTCATGATAGTAGAGGCATCCATCTTCCTTAATTTGAAATTAAGTGGTCTTCCCTTTTTTAACCTTATTTATCAGTTGTATAAGCTGCTCATCTCTCATATGTGCTGCCTTCACTTATTGCTTAAAGTCTAGTTTTTCTTGCAACTCTGCTAAGATCGCATCATCTTGAGTGTATTTCACCTTGGCATTCATAGATTTCATAGTAGCAATGAACTTCTAACTTAAGGCATCCATAACTATATTTGCTTTTCCTCGATGGTAGTCAATTAGATAATTGTAGTATTTTATCAACTCCATCCAACATCACTGCCTTAGATTCAACTCTTTTTGGGTAGGGAGGTACTTTAAACTCTTATGATTGGTGTACATATAACACCTATCACCATATAAATAATGCCTTTACACTTTCCATGCAATCACAATAGTAGCTAGTTCCAAATCATGTGTTAGGTAATTTTGTTCATGTAGCTTCAATTACCTGGAAGCATAAGCTATCACTTTTCCCTCTTATATTAAGACATATCCAAGCCCATTATGCAAAGCATCACTATAAATCACAAAGTCCTTCCCTTACTCGAGTTGCATGAGAATAGGCACTTTAGTTAACATCATCTTTAACCTATCAAAACTTGCTTGGCATTTGTCATCCCAGATAAAATTCACATCATTTCATAACAATTTAGTGAGTGGAGCTACAATCATCGAAAAGCCCTTCACAAATCTTTTATAATACCCAGTCAATCTTAGGAAGCTTTAAATCTCAATCACATTCTTAGGAGGCTTACATTCTAACATAGCTTTAACCTTGCTCGAGTAAACTCTAATACCACTTATTGATACAATATGGCCTAAGAGGGCTACTTTTATCAACCAGAATTCACACTTGCTGAACTTTGCATAGAACTGCTTCTCTCTTAAGGTCTGCAACACAATTCTCAAATGTTGCTCATGTTCTTCTTGACTCTTGGAATACACTAGAATGTTATCTATAAAAATTACAGCAAAATGGTCTAAATATGGCTTGATGATTTTATTTATAGGGTCTATAAAAGCTACAGGGGCATTACTGAGCCCAAATGGCATCATTAAGAACTCATAACACTTGTATTTAGTTCTAAAGGAAGTTTTTAAAATGTTACTTAATTCTCAGCTAGTGATATCCTGATCTCAAGGCAAACTTAGAGAACACACAAGTGCCTTTAAATGGGTCAAAAAGATTATTGATTCTAGGCAGTGGATACTTGTTCTTAATTATCACCTTATTTAGCTGTCTGTAGTTAATGCATAATCAAAGTGAACCGTCTTTCTTCTTTACAAAAAGTATGGGTGCTCCCTAAGGTGAAACACTTGACATAATGAAGCCCTTGTCTAATAGTTCTTGCAACTGGATCTTAACCTCTTTCAATTCTGTGGGTGCCATCCAATATGATGTAATGGATACTGGGGCAGTACTAGGATACACCTCAATCTTAAATTCAATCTCATGTAGTGGTGGCAATCCTAGAAGCTCACTAGGAAAAACATTAAGAAAATATGATACTATAGGTATTTGATTATGATTTGGTGCAAAATTGTTAGTATATGTTACATAAGCTAGATAAGCTTTACATCCCTTCTGAATAAGTTGCCTTGCTGTTATGGCTGAAATGAGATTCAGTAAGGAATTCTACTCACCAATGACTATTACATCACATCTCTTAGCTGTCTTAAGGATAAGTTTCTTCTGCTCATAATTAACCACCACTCGATGTTCAGACAACCAGTCCATACCTAAAATAACATTGAACTCATGGAAAGTAAGTTCTTTAAGATCAGCTAGAAACACTTGATCTTGAATTGTCAGAGGACAACACCTATATACTCAGCTCACTATCACACTCTATCCAATTGAATTACTGACTAAGATGTCTATATCTAAGGGTTTAGGTTCTAACACTCTATCTAGAGCTTGTGCAGTACAAATGTGTGACTGTGTAGATCCTAGATCTATCAATGCCAAGAAAGATAGGTCAAGTAAAAAGAAAGTACCAGTAATCACATAAGATACCTTAGCTTCCTCACAAGCTTGGATGGCATATTGACGAGATAGAGCTTGTGTCTTTGTCCTAACACTCTAACTCATGCTTGGCTTATCATTCTTGTTCTCTCTCTGCCCTCTACTAGGTGCCGAAGATAAGGCTTGCATTTGAGTAGTGTCACCTTGCTTTTGTGGGCAATCTCTCTAATAATGTTCTTTAGAACTATATACAAAGCACTCTCCTCACTTCAATTACCAATACTGTCCATGATGCTTCTTATTAGATATCTCATATACTGGAGGTGCACTTCTCACGGTAGATACTGAGGCACTAGAGGCTTGCTGTTGAGGTTGACGCCTAGTTTTAAAAGCCTAACTTTACCTTTATGTCTGACCCTATCTCTGTGATTACTGTGTGGCCTATGATTTTTTCTACTTTTTGCCTCCATCAGGTGCTGAGCTAGCCTATCTAGTAGTGTAAGGTCACTTCTTCTAATAAAGCTCTCTTTTCTCCTTTATCATCTCCTCCATAGCATATGTTGTTTATACGAATGTAGAGAACTCTATAATCTTAGGATTAGCTATCTGTATCCTCAACTCTACATTGAGATCCTTCTCAAACTTCTTATAATGTGCCTCCTCTATGGGTAGAAGTTTTTCTGCATACCTGCTCAATTAAGCAAAGTCCTTCTCATACCCGGACATAGACTTCTATCTTTATTTTAGATCCATAAATTCCTGCCTATTATTATCCAAGTAAGTCTCTGAGATATACCTCTTCTAAAACCCCTAAAGGAAAAAGTCCTATGTGAGGTCAACTATAGCCTTTCCCTTATGAGTGGTCTCCCACCAATGGAAAGCTTCTACTTAGAGAAGTGAGCTAGCACACTTTAGATTCTCCTATGGAGTACACTCTAACTGCTCTAATATTTTTATTATTCTCTCTAGCCAGTACTCAGCCTTTGTAGCGTCATTATCGATTGTTCCTTCAAAATCTAGAGCCCCTATTTTCTTCAACCTTTCTAAATAAGTTTTTTGTAGAGCTGCTGGTGGTAGTAGTTTTAGAGTTGGTGGTACTGGCAACGGCACAACAACTACAGTAGTATGTCTCAATAAATCCACAATCTGCTGTAAAAGTACTAGCTGAGCCTAAGGCTATGCCTGAGCATGTTATGCTACATCACTCATTATCGGCATAGCAATGCTCACTTTTGCTCCCTGTATAATTGTCAGAGCATAACTTGCTACCTATTCCCCTCGCTTTGGTGGTGTCAACTCACTCATCTTGCTTCACTACAAAAGGACACATAATCAGCCTCATACAGTGTAGCTTTAATGGGGTACAAAACCCTAAACCAAAGCACTCATATATATTATGCCTAGGAACACTTAAACTATCCTTTAATACCACCCAATGTAACACCTCTACTCGATTCTTGAAGGAACCCTATAAGAATGCCATTTCCCATCGGTCACCCATCATATTCCTTCCTTAGCCTTCATTCGTTCAACACTTATGACCTGATTGAACCAGGCGATATATCTAGGGTATTTATCTATTTTTGCTCATTGTTATCCTAATATTAGATATATTACTATGATAAAAATAATTTATACAATTGATAAATAATTTTTACAAAAATCAGGTAGCATAATGGAGACCAAGGTTAAAAACCAAATATTCTTCCTATAGAAAAACACTTTTAAGAATCATCATACATAATCCAACCATCATCTAGACCCATTTAGTCCTCTATATTATCACTCATTGCACACATCAGTAAGCAATAAAGGGTCTCAGACCTATAATATACAAA
>CANXYI011035227.1:0-21264 GCA_948208565.1 Hura crepitans
TAAATTTGAAGAAAATTTTATTTTTTATTAAAAATTATTTTTTTAATTTTTTATAATTATTAGTGTAATTAAAGATCAATAATAAATTTTTATGATTTTTATTAAATAAATTGAATAATTTTCTTTTTATTTATTTATATATAGTTAATATTTAATTATATAATAAAAGAAATATTTAATTTTATTCAAATATATTAGAAAAAATATAGAATATTTATTTTCTAATTTTTTTAATAATTAATGTAATTAGAGATTAATAATAATTTTTTTATCCTTTTTATTAATTAAAAGTTGAGTAATTTTCTTTAAATTTTCTTATATAACTATTTTTAATTATTTAATAAAAGAAATAGTTAATTTTATAAGAAGGTAATTAATAAATAAAAATACAATATTTATTTTTTAATTTAATTGAGTGATTTTCTTTAGATTAATTTATTAAAATTTTAATTGTGTGTATCTAATAAATAATATGTTATTTTTATACTTTGATGAGTTCACTTTTTTTTTTATTTTTAAATGAGATAATTTTTTTTAAGTTTTATGTATTTTTTATATATTTTTCATTTAATTTGTCACCCAATAATATCAATTAAGAGGCAATAACAAAATCAATTTTAGAAATGATTATAAAGAAGAATTTTAAATTTTTGAGAACCGGTCTTTTTTTTCTTTTTATGAAAAGTTAATGAGTGAAAGTTTATGAATTGAGTGAAAAATAAATGTAAAGTTGAATATAGAAATTTTTAACTAAAAAGTCTTTAAAAATTCATAAAAGTTATTATAATTAAAAAGTAAAGTTATAATTAAATACATGGAAATTTTTTAAACTCTTAAAAAGTTATAATTAAATATCTTGAGACTTTTATAAATTTTTAAAAAAATTTAAAAGTATTGATTAAATATCTCTAAATTTTTAAAATATTTTAAACATTTTAATTGGATACAACTAAATTTTTTTTTAAAATAAAAATTTTAAAAAATCATAATTAAATACACCCTTGTTAATTAAATGGTTAATTTAAGAAATTGTTCCAAATTATAATTTAACCTTTCATCCAATTCTTAATTAAACTGCCAATTTAAAAAATTGTTCCAATTTATAATTTAACCTCTGTGAACTCCTTAAATTAAACTAAATATTAAATTCTAAATTGCAACTGTATTTAGGCCGAGGATTAAGTTCTAAAATAAGTAAAGATGCAAATTTTAAAATTTGTACTAACAATTAAAATTCCAAACTTGGCCCGAATGGATCTCATGTTATACCTGTATCAATCCTCCAATGGCCCAGCCGTTTCCTCTCGTTATCCAAGTCTCAGCCACAGGTCCGTGAAATTCCGAATTTCACGTTCAATTAGATCCAGATTCCAGATCCACCAATTAACCTGGTTTTGCTTTCTTTTCCATGCTACGTGGCGCACGTTCACTTGCCCAAATTTCTCATCTGAAGTTCGTCAAGAAAAGGTCCCACCTTGTTTATCCACTTGTCTTCTCGTATCTTCCAAAATATCACCAGCCAGCAAAACTTTTCTTTTTTTTTCTTTTTTATTATTATTATAGTTTCTTTTTCTTACAAAAACATAATCACGGGGATTTCTCTCGTAGATACTATCTTCGTTTCTTGAAAAATTTATATCTGGACCGCGAACCAACCTTCTTCCTTTGGTTCTTTGCCGTTCTGCGCGTTCCCGCTCCTCTTTTTTTTAACGGAAATCAAAAACCCCAATCCTAATTAGGTATCTTACGTCGAATTCCGTTTCGTAATGCAAACCTGTTCTTCTCCATAAATCTTAGATCTATAAGATCTGAAATCTGATTTTTATTATCCCCTTTGCACTTAATTTCTGCCACTGTACGTCTTCGATTTCTATTTGAATTGGTTTCTATTCCTTTATAGAAGTAGGCTTTGGTGGATTTACACATGTCAAGGGATTTTTGGTTCTTCCATTGATGATAGTGCGGTTTAGCTGTTATTGAAAGAAGGAAAAATTCTTTAATTGGTTTGATTGCTTGCTCTGTTTCAAAGTCGCGCTTGTTCTTGGGGCCTGGTTTGCAAATTCGTGTTTCAAATTTTTCTTCTGGCTGTAGATTTTAAATTTGAATAAAATTTTCATGGTTCTATTGAGTTTAATCAGTATTGGATTAGGGTTTATTTTCTCGTTATTGGTTGAATTCTGGATGCTGCTATTTGGTATTGGGCTGCTTAGAGGTTTCAGTTTTGAGTTTCTTAATGAGCGAAGGTGCTTTTTTTCTGAACTTGTCGACAGAGTTGGGAATTGGGGAGGATAATTCGGCAAAAGCTGAAATGAAAAGAGACCATCAGTTTCTGGAAGATGACTCACAACTGGAATTATCTCCTAATAAGAAACAAGCAACGGAAGCTTCTAACGATGACCTAAAATCTGAAGTTTCTAATCCTGTAATATCTCCGAAAGATAATACCTTCAGTTGCCAGGATATTACTAGCCAACCAACTGAATTGGCTACATGTAATCGTGTAGGTTCTGGTGGGGCCACATACACCTGTTCCGGAAATTCGAGTCCAACAGACACCTTGAGTGAGGAAGGAGAAGATTGCTGCGAGAATAATGCTTGCCGAAGTGACTCTGCTCGCCATAGTGCTTCTGATTCTGATTCTGCATCTACATCTCATGTTGTATTGGAGATTCCCAAGCATGCGAGCACATCTGGAATTAGGAAGATTACATTTAAGTTTAGCAAAAGAAAAGACGACTATGATACAGTGGCTAATCCTGTGGGTAACTGGATTGGCCAGAATTATTCTCGTAGAAATCAGAGGAGCAGCTCTGCTTGGGCTGATCCAGGTACAGAACTGGTCGAAAGTGGAGATAGACATTTCTGTTCTCCTAATATGGAACTGAAGATGTCTAAGAAGGTTGTTCCCAGCAACTACCCTACAAATGTCAAAAAATTGTTATCAACCGGGATACTTGATGGAGCTCGGGTGAAATATGTTGCTCCCGAGGTGGGATATTTATGTTGTTTCCTTTTTCCTTTTGACTATTGTGCAATTTTTTATATTCTATGTTTGCAGATTTTGTTTTTTTTTTTTTTAAATACAGTCTTATGTGTTTTAAATGGTTTGCCAGCGAGAGCTAGATGGAATTATACATGGTGGTGGATATTTGTGTGGTTGTTCATTGTGTAATTTCTCAAAAGTATGTGGGCTTCTGTATTTAATATTTTACTTTTTTATAATGCTTTTGTTGGTTTATTTCTTCTAAACGGTCAACTGAATTGTATATAAACAGGTTCTTACTGCCAATGAGTTTGAGCAGCATGCTGTTGCTAAAACTAGGCACCCAAACAATCATATACTCTTGGAGAATGGGAAGCCGATATGTAGTATTGTTCAAGAACTAAAAACTGCTCCCTTTAATGCGGTGGATGGAGTTATTAAGGATGTGGCTGGTTCATCCATAAATGAGGAGTTCTTCCAGGTTTGGAAAGGTATTTACATTGGCTTGCCTTTCTCTTTATTGCCTTCTTGAGGCATTTTGTGATGGTGCTGGGTTGAATGCCTCTATGATGGAGAAGGCACTTTGTTCGTCATTCTTACATTTTTAACCAACCCAGGAAAATGTGAGGGTGGCTAAGGGACTTTAGGCTGTAATGACTTCCCTAATACATATGCTCTTGTGAGATAATGTTCATCATTCTTTCATTTTTTTTAACCAACCCAAGAAACCATGAGGGTGGTAAGGTAGGTTGTATTTACTTTTCTAATACATGTACTTTCTCCCTATTCTTTTCTTATGCAGCTAGTCTTCAGCAAAGCAATGGAATAGTTGAACCAGATAAAAAAGATCATAGCATGCTGCCTTATCTACCTCATTCCAATGGAAGGTAATAATTTTTGTTTTTTCATAACTAGTATGTTGGTCCGTTCATGTTGGACTAATTAGGCCAACACTCTCTTGCTTTCTCTCTCTCAAATCAATAAGCATTTCACGAGTTTGGTATATCTTATTGAATTCAGAAAATGTTTAACATAGTTGATAGCTTTCAGTTGCTGTCTATCTTATTGAGAAAGATAGGATAGATGATCCTCATGATGTTTGAGTATATGCTTGTTATATTATCCTCTGAAGCCTTTCCATGAAGAACCAAGATTCCTATACTTTGAGCACCATTTTCTGGTATAGTAATGATAATTTAAAGTTATTTTTCTAAAATTTGTGCGCATGTTTGACGAGCAATAAATTTAGGTATCTTTAGTTACAAAGATGTCGTAGTTGCATTCTCTTGATGGCTTTCCAGATAAATCCAGGCATTCTCCTCTCTCCGTTTATATGCTAGAAGAAGGAACCTTGTGAAATGATTGTTGCAAAATCTTGAATTAATCGATTTAAAGGCAATTTTACTTTATCCTTTTCTCCCTAAAGTTCATTGGGATTTGCCCAAATCTTTCTCCCTTCTGTAATGACTATAAATTGTTGCATTAGCCACATAGCAATTATATCATTGGTGCCAAAAATATTTAGATTTTATCTTTTTTTTTTTGTCCCTAAAAAAATAAAGGGTACTTATTGAGTGCATCTGAGTGCTCATGCTTATAGCTTGCTGATTTCATAAATTCACTCTCTTGAACAGTTACATGGGCATGATTAATTTGACTCCTTCCCATAAAACTATTCTTATGTCCTTGGTCCAATTTTCATCTAGGCGAAATTTTTAATTCATATTGACCATATTTATAATTAATAATAGTGTCAGTTGTTGCAGTATTTGGAAAGGCATGCACATAATTTCTCAAATTGTTGATGCGGTATATTTTTCAAGGAAACCTTATATTATATTTAATGTGGCATGTTTAAGGAATGAAAGGCAGGAGGATGCAGTGAAAAGATCCATTATATGCACATGTACATACTAACAATAAAAAAAAATTTATTAAATTTAGACATAAAAGGAAAAAAAGTTGAAAAAAGAGCTTAAAATGACTTAGAGAAGCAACATATAGTTAACAGTTTTACATGTGCAATTTATGTCAAGTATGTGATATTAAACCTGTCTCTCCAGCAACCTGAGTGTTCCTGAACATCTTTTCCAAATTTGGCTTCAGTCAACATCAATATGAAAGAATGTATAATTGACACAAATTGGATGTTTGTTATAATCATAAATCGGACTTAATATGAGATTTTTAGGTCACTAAGCCCTAATTATTTGCAGCCAAGGTCTCAAAGAGCAATATATCCCATTCTTTGTTCCTCAAAGCCTTTCATGATGGGGCCAAATTTTCTTTCCTTGTTGATTACTATTTGGTTCAATGAGGTTGGGTGAAAATAAATCTGCAGTATTTATTAGATGCTAATGAGGAACCTTATATCCTTTGTTTACGAAATTTGTTTCCAGTTCAAGAGTCCAGGCACATGCTATTCCAAATTTTATGACAATAGACATGATTATGAAGGTTATGCAGCTGTAATCTAGATTTTGTAAGGCAACAGTATCCCATGCTTTCTTAATTGTTGCTTATCTAGATTGGGCAAGTTTTCTGTCCTTGTTGTCACTTGGCTAAATATGGAGGTTGTTAAAAATATTTTTCCTAAAATGTCAGTGCAAGCTTTTTTTCTTCTTCTTTTTTTTTGGTGTTTATTAGTGACTGCTGACTTAACTTTAAAAAGGCAACACTATCTCCTTGTTTCTTCTTGAGGCCATTCTACATGGTTAGACTCTCCTATCAATGGGTACTTTTTGTATGTGCCCTTTTTCTCCTTTCTTTAAATCCTTCATGTTTCCTTAGGATGATAAATCAGGAATGCCTTCGTACAAATTGTTCACCTTTCTGAGACCATAGCTCAGGAACGCCTTCTTGTATGAATTAGAATTGCACCATACACTTCTGTAGAATCCAAACCAGGTTCGATCCTGGCATTTTGTTCAGTTGATTCACCATTTCGGTTTTCCGAATCAACCCACTTTACATAATTTTTCTATCTCATTCTGACAAACCATTTATAGTTTTTACCCTTCCTCCGTTTCCTTGTTATATGTATCCCATGATGTCTATTATATGTATATATGCAACCCATTCTAAGACCAATTTTTTTCAAAATTAAAGGCTGAAGTGATGATTTTATGAAAGCAAAAGTCCACTTATGGCACAGTGTGTCATTCCTTGATAACTTGCAAATATATGCATAATGGTTCCTAGACCCTTATTTTATTGATCGTTGGCTTTTGTGATTTTTCTTATAAATTACAGCTACTCCAATCAAGGTTCAGAAGAAAACTTTTACCCTGCTACAAACTCTTTTTTGTATAACGAACCCCTTAGGCATCAAAGATACATGGAGACTTCAGAAGATAAAAAAAATGTGCACTGAAGTGGCTCTCTCTCTCTCTCTCTATCTATCTATCTATCTGTGGTTTTGTACTTAGCTTTTATCAGTAGAAAATTATTCACCAGGATGTTTGGGAAACTAGTTATCAAAGGTCTAGGGGGTTGCCAAATGGATGTTAAAGTGAAAAAAGATGTATTTACAATGTCCTGCTGTGTTTACCTGTGTTATATTTGGTTTGCAGACCAAGCTCACTTATGCAGCAAAAGAAAACACATGAGGGAGGCATAAAGAGAAGGTTCTTATTTATTTATTTATCATATTTTGTGGTCAATCTTGTTATTTTGTTTAATGAAATTTTCTTAGGCTATGAAATTTGATCTTTTGTTGAACTTCATAATTTGGAATTCCTTTATTTATTTATTTGGTATTTTGGTAGGGATAATGATCTTCACCGCTTACTTTTCATGCCAAATGGTCTCCCAGATGGGGCTGAATTGGCTTACTATGTGAAAGGACAAGTGAGTTGTTGATAATCAAAATTATGTGCTTCCAGAGACATTTAATTAAATCATGTTATGTTGATGCATTTTTTTTTTTTGGCAAAATTTTGAATAATGCATTTTTCAAGAAACACACTATTCAAAAGTGAATTTCTTCTAGCAATGTTTAGGTAATATTCACATGGTAATGCATATAGATGTAACAATTTTTAATTATTTGTCTTTCCAGAATCTGTTGGCTGGTTACAAGCAAGGCAATGGCATAGTTTGTAGTTGCTGTGACAGAGAGGTGAGGTCATTAAGATGTCTACTCACATTTGTTTAGAATTTCTTGTGTGATTGTAAGAGCTCTCTGTTTGAGCCTTCATAATATACTTGTTATTAATTGATGAACAGATTAGCCCTTCTCAATTTGAAGCACATGCTGGAATGGCTGCCAGACGTCAACCGTAAGTAACGCTAAAACGTATTTAGACATGCTGAAGTGGATGGTTTTGCTAGTTTTAATCAACTTTAACATCCTTTGGCAGTTATCGTCACATCTACACTACTAATGGCCTGACCCTCCATGATATAGCTATTTCATTGGCAAATGGGCAGAACATTACCACAGGGGTTAGCGATGATATGTGCACAAAATGTGGGGATGGAGGAGATCTGATTTTTTGTGAGAGCTGTCCTCGGGCTTTTCATCTAGGTATCCATTGTCTTATGCTTTAGCATTATATATACTTCTATTGTATTGATTCTATAATTTGATGGTTCCCCCGCAATTTTGTGCCCCCCAAAATTTTGTTTCCTAGTCATTCCATTTTGTCTTCTGAGATGCTCACAGCATTTAAGATGTTTTTCTCCATTAGATGGCTTAGGCTATGAAATTTGGCCCTGCCCTTATCCTTATTTCTTTTCCCACTAGAGAATTTAGTGCTTGTGACCCTTTTGCACAAACCAAATATGATGCTTTTTGGTCTTTTATGGGTGGAACACAGGCTGAATAGTGTTTGTTCCATCTTCTTGGGATTACACATAGTTTGAAGTCCCTTTTATTTTGTTTCACTTTGTTTTTCTTTTCTTAATTCAGTTGGATCCTTTCCTTTGGCAGCTTGTTTGGATCTACATAGTGTTCCAAAAGGTGTCTGGCATTGCCCAAACTGCCTTAAGTTTGGACATGGAGGAAATTTTGCAAGACCAATTGTTATTCGGTTGTCTCGAGTTGTTAAAACTCCAGAAAATGAAGTTGGTGGTTGTGTTATCTGCAGGTTAGTTCCTTTGGAAATTTTATCTGTTCTAGTTTTGCAAACAGTTTCATATTTTTTTTATTTATCTTTCATTTTTAGGAAAGTGAAATAATATTAGAATTCATAGGGGAATAAAAAAAAATGAATTATCCTATTTGTTGGTGGGCTAGCAATAAAATTCATAGTGATCAAGGGGTTGCCACCGTAGTCAAAGCAAGAAATCATTGTTGTCCTTTAGCCTACTTACTCATTTTCTTGGGAGACTTTACTCTTTATTTTCCCTCTATACTAACCTAAGAATTAGTGGGAGGCATCAAAGTGGGGATTTGGCCCCTTTTGCAATCAAGGGTTCCATTGCAAGCACAAATCTTTTGTTGTGGTCCCATGTTGAGGATCGGACACCAGCGATAAATCAAGCTCATCAAAAGGGGCTTGTACCTTAAGACTCGTTAGAGAGAGAACCTAATCTCCTAGAATTTCTGTTTAATTTTTTGCTTTTTATTGATTAAATTCAGCCTTTTTAAATAGAGGTTACAAGCTTAATAAAATAGGAATTCTTTTCTAACTAGGGAACTATGAATTCTTTTCTAATTATAAATTGTTAAAATAGGAAGATGAGTACTAAAAAATCCTACCATATGAAAATAAATCCTAAACAAAATAAAACTTCCTAATCAAATAAAATCTCCTAATTAAATAATATCTCCTAAATAAGATAATTACTTAAAATATAATAATATATTAATTATTGCTAGTTTCTCAATTACAGCTATAACATTACTCCCTCCTTGGAAATTGAGCTTGTCCTCAAGCTCCTTCAAGTGATGTTTACAATTGAGAATAGGTAGTAATAATACTGGTTGTTGAAATAAATTGTGACCTCCATCCATAAAAAGGTCCAGCTTGCTGTCCAGGTTTGTAAAATCCTATGCCAATTGAAAATGTGGTGCACTAGATGTCGGTTTCTTTTGTAGAATTATTATTGTCCCTCCCAACTCAGAGCTCATAGTATAGGAGGTGAAATCCCGTAAAACAGATGAGGGTAAAGATGAAATTTCAAAAGCTTATATAGGAATTAAATTTTGTGGCATTGTGACACCAAAGTTTGTGGTCAAAGGATCCGCAAACCCGTTTAAGGTTGGAGAATCAAGTTTAAAAATTTGAGGCATCACTTCACTAACCTGTGGGGCTCTTCCTTCTATAGGCTGCTGTGCTACTCCTCCATTTGTTTGTTGGTCGTTTGCTTGGTTAGGCAGCAATATATTATTGCTATAAGCAGTGGTTAGATGCCCATTTGTGGGAGGCACAGCACTGCTTGCTTCGCTCCCGTTCAATGCTGGTCTGTTAACGCTAAATGTCAACTGGACACTTCTTGAAGTTTCTTTTTAAGCTTCTCATCCAAATGCTGCTCCATTGCTAATAGTTTGGAGTTCGTGAGAGCACGCTCTTCCTGCAGTCGAACCTCGATTTGATTGCCCATAGTGTCAGGCTTTGATACCAATTGTTGGGGTCCCGTGTGGAGGATCAGACACCGGCGATAAATCAAGCTTATCAAAGGGAGCTTGTACCTTAGGACTCGTTAGAGAGAGAACCTGATCTCTTAGAGTTTCTGTTTAATTTTTTGCTTTTTATTAATTAAATTCAGCCTTTTTAAATAGAAGTTACAAGCTTAATAAAATATGAATTCTTTTCTAACTAGGGAACTATGAATTCCTTTCTAATTAGGAATTGTTAAAATAGGAAGATAAGTACTAAAAAATCCTGCCATATAAAAATAAATCCTAAATAAGATAAAATTTCCTAATCAAATAAAATCTCATAATTAAATAATATCTCCTAAATAAGATAATTACTTAAAATACAATAATATATTAATTATTGCTGGTCTCTCAATTACAGTTATAACACCTTTACACCACAAAATCAGCTTTTGCTCAGCACATAGTCATGCAAAATCGCAATCTTTCTAATGCAGCTGCATCCTAAAATGCAAATCTATGCTCTTTTCACCTTAAGTTGCATAAAATTAACGTCTATTCACTAATTTTCCCTTTCTTTTGAATTTATCTATGCATAGATACTTCCCTCATGAGAAAGTTTGCTTGTAGATGCTTTTCTTGCAAACAGAAGTACAGAAAGAAATTCAATCTTTATCTGAATTTTCTGCCCTTAACAATGGTTAGATAATAGAATTTTGCCTTAGATCAATGCATCTTAGACCTTATTCACCTCACATCATTCATTTCACTTAGTTAATCCACTACAACCAAAGGCCTGGCAAGACCTTTTGACTAGTGCTATGATCCATTGGTTCAACCAGTCCTGAGCAATAACACATAAGATCTCAAAGTAGGAGTGGAAAATGCAACCTCGTTAATGGAACTTACCAGTTGCCCCCAAGCCGTATGAGAAATTTTATTGTTATTGCTATCACTCCTTAAATTTGATTAAATTATATATACACAACAGGATGTCAATGCTTAGTCGATTTTTACCATATATATTGTCAATATTTAACAAATGTGGAGAAAATACATATTCAATTAACTGTCATCATGATTTTACGAGAAAATGTTATTATGCATGTTTCTTGTAGGTCATAAACATTACAAAGAGTTTTAACATCTACATATTAAATATGAATATCGTTTCAATAATAATAAAATTTGAATTTTCATGATATTTATTATAAAATGTAAAATACTTCTAAAAATTAGATTTTGATTTTCTTTAAAGAGTATCCTAGTTCATTTGTTTTTTAGTAGGCATACACACACACACACACACACACACTACTTATGAAAGTACGAAGTGGGTGCGAATTTTTCTTGAACCAAAATATCCTTATAATCATATTTAATGCTCATTAAAAAATTTTATTTAAAAATGAGAATTTTACTAAATTGAAATATGTATTACTAAATAAGAAAATAGGACACTAAGTAAGAACTTTACTAAATAGAAAGATATATTACTAAATTATATGTATTCTTGAACGGTGTTTTTTGCAATGTCTTTTACTCAATAGAATATTTTTCTATTTAGATTATTAAATTTTTTTATAGGATATTTAAATTCCTATGTATTTGCCTGTTTTTTAGATTATTAATTTTATTGAATATAATATCTAAATTTCTATTTTAAATTGACAATTCTCTATATAAATGAATAAACAAGGCATAAAGATAAACACTACTGAATGTTGGAGTTTATTTGTTAGAGAATGTTTTTCTGCATGGACAATTATTTGTCATGCTATCAAGAGGCATTTCAGTGGAGACAACAAAAGTACTTGTCAGAAATGAAGAATTAAACAAGATATATACTAAATCTATACCACTAATAAAAGTATGATATGTGGGTGAACTTTTTTAGAATAAAATATCCCTATCATTATATTTAATTATTATTAAAAATTTTATCTAAAATTAGAAGTTTACTAAATTGAAATATATATTACTAAATAAGAAATTAAGATACTAAATGAAAATTTTACTAAATAAAAAATATATTACTAAATTAGATGTATTCTTGAATAGTATTTATTCATTTGTAAGATATTTCGCTAAAGAGAATATTTGCCTATTTAGATTATTAAATTTGTTTAATAGAATATTTGAATTCATATTTTAAATTGATAATTTTATATATAAATGAATAAGACACGGAGACAAACTATACCGGACGTTGCAGTTTATTTGTCAGAGAATATTTTATCGCATGAGTAATTATACTTCACAATACCAAGAAATATTTCTATAGAGACATGATGGTACTTATCAAGAATGAATTATTATAAAATATATTAAATTTAATTGAAAATATTAGACACTTGCAAATCACGGGCACTTTTACTAGTTTAATTAAAAATGTTAAACATGTGCAATGCACATGCACTTTTATTAGTACACACACAAATATGTGAACTGTGTCATTTTACTTGTACAATGTCTAGACAGGATCAATGGAAGAGAATGGATTAAGTTGCATGGCTAATTATGTCTTCAAGGAATTAACAGTGTAGTTTTATTTTAGTGTATCGCGTTCATTCGCAGTTTTGAAGGAAATAAGTTAATTGAAATGGACGTAGTTTTAAACGAATAGTTAGTAGTAAAACTGCACTACTGTCTTTTTTTCTTTCTTTCAAGGTGAAATTTAACATCTCTATGTTATTGGATTGTGCCCGAAGATAGAGATTCTTGTTGTTCCTTCATCACAAATTATATATTAAATTGAAAGACTTCAATTAATTGGTCTTCTAACTTTGGACCATAGTGGAAATAGTGTGTCTATTTTATTTATTGGTGCACTTTTCTCATGCCACTTCTTGTATTTTTGTGTTTATCAGGGCTCATGATTTTAGCACTGAGGACTTTGATGACCGAACAGTTATCCTTTGTGACCAAGTATGTTTGAGTCTTCCATTGGATGATCACTGAGGCATTTTTTCTTAAAATGATTTCATTTTTTTTTTTTTTGGGTTACCTTATGTTATGCTCCATTTCAGTGTGAGCGGGAGTTCCATGTTGGCTGCTTGCGTGAAAGTGGATCTTATGATCTAAAGGTAAGTACAATATTGTAATATTTAGTCTTATGAATGATACTGAAGGAAAACTTGCTAATTTTGCTGTTTGTCACTGCAGGAGATCCCTAAGGACAGTTGGTTCTGTTCTACTGATTGCAATCAGATCTATGTGGCTTTACAGAATTCTGTTACCAGCGGAGTACACATGATTCCTGCTTCACAAATTAATGTCATCACTAGGAAGCACGCTGAGAAAGGACTATTTATAGAAGGACCGACAGATAGTGTCCAATGGCGAATTCTAATGGGGAAGAGTCGCAATGCAAATGATCTTTCATTGCTATCAGGTGCTGCTGCGATTTTTCGCGTAAGTTCTTGTTGATTCCTTAATTTGATTTCATTTTTTGTTTCTCTTCTAAAACACAACTCTATTTGGAAGCTTACATGTTTACCTTTTCCTTTTTTTGTTTACCTTTTCCTTTTTTTGGCTTTGAGAGCCTGGAATTGATAAATGAGCTTCTAATCATGCAGTAATTGGTGTCATTTTCTACTGCAATTTCCAATAATAAATTATAATCTACATTTCTTTTCAGAATTGCTCTGTTCTCTCTCTCTCTCTCTGTGTTCCTTCTCCTCCCCCTCTCTCAAACTGGACAAATACAAGTAAATACTTTTGTTAATCCACATTGTAGTTTAATGTGACGAAGAAATGGGATTATTTTGTGGTAATCAAAGCCTGCCCGTACATGAATGAAGGAATTATGATGCAGCATGTGGATTTACTTCTCAGGCTTGCAGTTAAAATTTGGAATTATTCAGGTCGAGGTGATATGGGCTTTTTAAAATGCCATGTTATCTCTGACCAATATCTCAACCTCCTCTAACTGGGACTTAATTGGCCAGTTCTTTGATTTCTCTTTGAGCTTTTGCAGATTAGATCAGTTCTGAGGAAAAAGTGTTGTATAAGTAGTCCAGATCGGGCATCAGTGTAGTTTCTGGTTTTCCATGTCCGGAAAGTTGGGCGGGCTCTAGAATGTAGTTTAGGACATACAAAAGATGCAAATGAAAATAAAGGGCTGATTTTTCTGTTTAAGCATGTGATGTATAAACCTAGGAAGGGTAAATAGGGAAATTGTTGACGTTAGTATACCTGTGTGGGTTGAAATAGTAACTGACATTCAGTTACTAACAGAATGAATATCAGCTGATTGCATGTGAGTCACACATAGCATCAGCCTTTTACTTCTATAAATGTAACGTCCCTAATACAGAAAAATGACTTTTGAATACAATGAGAATACTCTCTCTTTCTCTCTCTTCTGCTAAATTCTCTATGCCCTCTATTTTCTGTTTCTATTCTTTTCTCTGCTCTCTGTTTTCTATTCTGTTCCTTTGTTCTATCTTTCTTAGGCTTGTGGGTCTCTGGAAGCTTTGCTCCAAGAAAACAATAATTCAGCCACAACTCCAATACAGGAACAGCATTCTCTCCGTTCAGAGCAGCGCAAAATGCAGCTGTTATGTGAAGAGCTTCGATCGGAGAACCAACGATCAGTGGCATATCGCACCCAGCTGATCCAAGGCAACCGGTCGAGCTCCCAAACCACGACAGATCCAGCATTACATGCCTCTAGTAGCAGCTCCCTGGTCGTTCTGAATCGCCTTCTGAATCGCGGTAAGGCAACTTCAGCTCCCTTTGTTTGTCATCACTTAGACAGGGGAATACTCCCCACTCCAATTCTGATGGATGGAGTAACAATGGGGTAGTCTAGGGTACACAGTATACTAATAGGTTGGTTTTGAGATATGACCTGCCTTTTTTGAGGGAACTGAGATTAAGGCATGGCAGGGTAAATGCAGGAAGTACTTCCTCATTTATGAAGTACCTCCTGAGCGACAACTAGAGGTCGCCAGTCTCTTTTTCTAGGGAAGGTTGAGGCTTGGTACCTCAATTGGTCTATAGGGACCGGGGATCGGGGTGCCACCAATTGGAAGGAGTTAGCTGAGGCTTTGCAAGTGAGATTTAAGGAGTTTGAGGAAGACAATGTGGTAGAAGAGCTACAACAACTTAGGCAAATAGCCTCTGTTGAAGAATACCTTGATAAATTTGAGGAGCTAAAACTAGGGGTGTTCAACTAGTCGGTTCGGTCCAGAATCGAATCGAAAACCGAAATTTCAAAATTTTAAGAAGCGAACCGAAAAAACGATTTTTTATAGAACCGAACCGAAAAACTGAATTAATCGAAATTTTATATATTTTTTTATATATAAAAGCCTCAAAACGACGCCGTTTTAGCTCAAAACGACGTCGTTTTAATAAGTTCGGTTGATTCGGTTCTTTCATTTTTTACTATTCAAGAACCGAACTGATTAAACCGAGATTACCTGAAAAAATCAAGAACTGAAAGAATCGAACCGAATAGACCAAATTGTCAAAATTTCGGTTCGGTTTTCGGTTTTGCACAGTCCTAGCTGAAATTTAAAATGGATAAAATCTACCCGAATCCTTTTACATTATGAGTTTCATTGGGGGTCTTAAGGAAGAAATTAAGTTAATTATTAAAATGTTCAAACCCTCCACCCTTTACACAGCCATTGAACAGGCAAGGTTACAAGAGAGACACTTGCTTGCACTAAAACCAGAGACCAGTTTCAAAACCTTTACCAAACAATGGCCCCTTGACCAACCTAACCAATCACCCCACCACACCTCACCTGTTTCTAAACCCAACTACCAAACCAAACATCCAAACACCTTTTCAAAGTCCAGCACCAACAATCAATATAAAAATCCGGGTACCTATTACAAGTGTGGGGATAGGTTTGGGCCAGGCCATCAATGCATTCAGAAGCAGTTGATGCTGGTCAATGCTCTAGAGGAGGAAAATATGGAAGATTATGAATGGCAAGAGAATTAAAGAGTGGAATCTAAAATACCGGACTAATATTGCTCTATCTATTAATGCAGTAGAAAGGGGGCTTAGTGATAAAACTCTCAAGTTGAAAGGGCAAATGAATGGGAAGCCAATTATGATACTCATTGATAGTGGAAACACTCACAGCTTTGTAGATTCCAAATTAGCTAAGGAATTAAAGCTTCCAATAGTCCAAGGGTCTAATGATGTAGTTACTGTTGCCGATGGAAGGAAGCTTACTGTAAGTGCTAGGTGCAATGGGTATGGGTGGATGATGTAGGGAAATAAATTCCAGTTTGATGCGCAAATTTTGGAATTAAGCGATAATGATATGATTTTAGGGGTTGATTGGATGAAGGGACACTCACCAATAACCTTTGACTTTAAAGCCAATAAGTTATCTATTCAAGTAGGGGGAAAAGTTCTAGAATTGAAAAGGTTAGAGGAAAAAATCAATATACGAATGATGTTAGCCAAGGCCCTCAACAATGTTGTTTCTAAGGGGTGGAAGGGCATTACTTTCAGGCTCTTCTTGATTTCCTTATAGCTTGAAACTCCACCACCTAAACCTACTCCATTAACCATACCCACCCCTATTCAGTAATTGATCTAAGTTCCTACCCAACTACCACCCCCAAGATTGCATGACCATGCTATACAACTTAAACCTCAATCTGAACTTGTCAATGTCAGACCTTATAGATACTCCCATCATCAGAAAACTGAGATTGAGAACTGGTACAAGAAATGCTAGATGCTGAGCTCATTCAACCCTGCAATAGTCTTCCCCTATTTTGCTAGTGAAAAAGGATGGAACGTGGTGATTTTGTGTTGATTATAGGGAGCTGAACAAACTCACTGTGAATGATAAGTTTCCCATCCCCATAATTGAAGACTTGTTGGATGAACTACACGGGGCTGTTATCTTTTCTAAGATAGATTTACAGGCTGGTTATCACCAAATTAGAATGAAGGCTGAGGACATCTACAAGACTGCTTTTAGAACTCATTCGGGTCATTATGAATTCTTGGTCATGCCTTTTGGGTTAACAAATGCTCTAGCCACTTTCCAAGCTCTCATAAACAGTATCTTTCGGCCCTACCTAAGAAAATTTGTTCTAGTGTTCTTTGATGATATTTTGATCTATAGTCCTATGAACCAACATCTTCACCATCTGAAGTTGGTCTTTGATATTCTCCAACATCATCACCTATATGCTAAGAAATCTAAGTGTGAATTTGGTCAAAATTCCATTTCTTATTTGGGTCATATCATCTTTGCCGAGGGCATTTCGACTGACCCTAGCAAGGTGGTAGCTATGAATCAATGGCCAACACCCAAGAATTTGAAGGGCTTAAGGGGTTTTTTGGGCTTAACAGGTTATTATAGGAGGTTCATCCAAGGCTATGGTATGCTAGCTAAACCACTCCCAAAATTGCTCAAAAAAGACCAATTTCGTTGGTCTACTGAAGCTGCCAACTCTTTTACTGCTCGCAAATAGGTTATGATTTCTGCACTTGTATTAGCTCTACTTGATTTTTCTAAGCCATTTGTTCTTGAATGTGATGCTAGTAATGTTGGGTTGGGTGTTGTTTTAATGCAAGAAATGAGACCCCTAGCTTACTTATCTAAACCCTTGAGCCCAAGAAACCAGACCCTATCTGCCTATGAAAGAGAGCTCCTTGCCATCCTTATGGCTGTCACAAAATGGAGACACTACCTAGAAGGCAACTCGTTCATCATTAGAATAGACCATGAAAGTATTAAACTCTTGCTAGAGCAGCGGTTGCACACTTGTATTCAACTCAAAGGGGTGTCTAAACTATGCCATTCAATACAAAAAGGGACTTGATAATAAGGCTGCTGATGCACTATCCAGACAGTCCCTACATTCCTTATCCCTTTCTGCCTCTATTCCCCAGTGGCTTCAAGAGGTTCAAGACTCCTATATAGTTGATAACAATATTCAAGAACTTCTTTAGTCCTTGTCATTGTTCCTCATACCTCTTCCAGTTATACTTTGCATAAGGGTATCTTAAGATATAAGGGCAGGATTTACATAGGCATTTCTACTCCCTCAAGGTCTAAACTATTGTCCGTGTGCCATGACTCACCGATTGGGGGACACTCTGGGTAAAGGCAACACTCCATAGGTTGCAGTAAAACTTTTATTGGCCCAATATGTGTTAAGAGTGTGCTGGAATGGGTCTCTAATTGTGATATTTGCAAAAGATGTAAAGGGTAAAACACTGCCTATCCTGGTCTTCTACAGCCCCTACCCACACCTACCCAAATTTGGCAAGATATCTCTATGGACTTCATTGAAAAGTTACCTAAATCTGATGGCCATGATACTGTCTTAGTAATCATGGACAGATTTTCAAAAATGGCTCATTTTTTATCCTTGTCCCATCCTTTCAGATGCCAAAGTTGCTAAGATGTTTCTTGATAGTGTGTTCAAGCTGCATGGGCTGCCAAAAACCATAATTTCTGGTAGAGATAAGGCGTTCACGGGGTTATTTTGGCAAGCATTAATGAAACACTTGGGCACTAGGCTGTTAATAAGCTCAGCATATCACCCACAAACTGATGGGCAATCTGAACGACTCAATAGGTGCTTGGAATCATACGTTCGCTGCATGACATTCTACAAACCTAAGCTATGGAGTCAATGGCTAAGCTTAGTTGAGTACTGGTACAACACCAGTTACCATTCAGCAATCAACATGAGCCCCTACCAAGTAGTATATGGTACCCCTCTAGCCCTACCCATTTTACTTCCACTACCATCTCTGGTGGCTGAAGTTTAGGAATTCTTACATCGTGGAGAAGCCCTCAACACCTTTCTTAAGGAGCAGTTGGCCATTTCCAAAAATAAAATGAAACAACATGCAGATAGGCATCGAAGTGAAAGGGAGTTTGCTGTTGGCAATTGGGTTTATTTGAAGATTCAGCCCTACCATCAATCAACCTTAGCAGTGAGGAAATCCCTAAAACTCACAGCTAAGCATTATGGTCCTTATCAAGTTCTAGAGAAGGTGGGCAAAGTAGCTTACAAGCTAGCTCTACCAGCTACCTACAAACTTCACCCAGTCTTTTATGTTTCCCCACTTAAGAAGAAAACAGGCTCGGGACCCACTCCTGTTCCTACTCCCCTCCCTCCAACAGTTGATGGTGAATTTCTCATCGCACCTGAGAAGGTTCTTAAAACCAAAACAGTCCTCATAGGCAACACTCATGTTCCTCAGATACTCATTAAATGGCAGAACCTGTCTTCTATTCATGCAACATGGGAAGATCAATCCTGCATTCAAGCTCAGTTTCCTGATTTCTATCATTCTTAGGGATAAGAATGTTCTAAAAGAGGGGGTATTGTGATGTATAAATGTAGGAAGGGTAAATAGGGAAATTGTTGACGTTAGTACAGCTGTGTGGGTAGAAATAGTAACTGACTTTCAGTTACTAACAGAATGACTATCAGCTGATTGCATGTGAGACACACATAGCATCAGCCTTTTACTTCTATAAATGTAACGTCCCTAATACAGAAAAGGGACTTTTGAATACAATGAGAATACTTTCTCTCTCTCTCTGTCTCTTCTGCTGAATTCTCTCTGCCCTCTATTTTCTCTTTTGATTCTTTTCTCTGCTCTCTGTTTTCTATTCTGTTCCTCTGTTCTATCTTTGTTAGGGAATCTACCTAACAAAGCATTCTTATTGTCTCTTGAAATGCTCAAATGAAACAATTGTGCATATTAAATGGTGGGGCCTTTTTGCATAGATTTGAAGTAAATTTGTTCATTGAGACAGGATTTTCTGTTCTCTTTTGTGGATAGACCTCCTCTATTTCTACTTCGCTACCAGTCTAACTTTTATTGCGCAGATGCTGTACTTTTTTAATTTATTAAGTTGGACTGTTTGTGCCTAATTATATTCCCTGTTCATTTGACAGGAGTGTTTTGATCCCATCGTTGCAAAATCTGGTCGTGATCTGATTCCTGTTATGGTGTATGGGTAAGTAGTGCTTCTTTTTTGTTACTTGTAAAATTCTTGCTTTAAAACTTTATGGGTTGGATGGTGGGAGGAAACGAATAAAATATGGAGTTGCTTCCTGGTACCCTCCTAACATGCAACCAAAATGACATGTTTTTAATCCGCATTTAAGAAGAAGAAGAAGAAGAAATTCCCTTTGCATTTCCGCTTGTGTAAATGGAAGAAAAATGTTTTTATTTATTTATTTATCTTTATTTTCCTGTTCTATTTCTTTTCTTTCCACCAACTGTTTAGGGATTAGGATGATGTGACATTAATTTGTCATATTTGATTATGACCATAGAAATTTGTTTGTACTAGTTGCATCTTTAATCTGCATAATTCCTACTTTCAACTTCTAGATTCTTGTTATTTTGCAAGACTGCAAATTGTAGTATAATTAATTGTCTTTCTTTCCTTTTGCAGTAGAAATATCTCCGGCCAAGAATTTGGGGGAATGTACTGTATTGTGTTACTTGTCAAGTATGTCACTTTACAGGGAAATGCTTTTTTAATTTTATCTTTGGCTCCTTTTTCTCCTATCCCAGGCATATCTGCAGCATTTAATCATCTTATGTTCAATATGTCCACAGAAATTTTGTTGTATCAGCTGGTCTTCTAAGAATTTTTGGCAGGGAAGTTGCTGAGCTTCCTCTAGTCGCTACAAGTAGAGAGCATCAAGGAAAAGTAAGTGGTTATTTTTTTCCTTTTCATTTTGGCTTTTCCCACTTCTTTCCGTGGCTCTTGAGCTTATAATGGACTCTTGCACGATCTTTTTCGACTTCCATTTCTAGGGTTATTTCCAAGCATTATTCTCTTGCATTGAGAGGTTACTGCACTCCCTGAATGTCGTAAATTTGGTGCTACCAGCAGCTGAGGAAGCCGAATCAATCTGGACAAGAAGATTTGGCTTCAGAAAGATGAGCGAAGGAGAAGTAAGTTCGATCTTTGAACTTCAAATGTCATTAATATTGAAGCGGATCTAATATGATGTTTATGGATCAATAAATAAAGTTTGAAATGAGCATGGAACTACATTTGTGCGTGGAGCTAAGAAAGCCATGAGTTTCTATTTTTGTGGTTTTTAGTTTGACGGCCATTATGTCTAAACTATATAACATGTGAAGCTCAAGTTAATACGTAGAAGTTCCCAAATTAATATTGATTGAGAAAATAGAGTTAGATTTATCAGTTAATTTGTGCTAAATAAGTAACATTATCGCCATGCTGATTGAGATGATGTAAAATGCTTGCCGCAGAGCGGATTAAATAGCATCTGATCTGCAAAAATCTGCCTCCCATCCCAAAAAATAAATAGCTAAATAAAAAGAAAGAGAAGATACATCTAACTGAAACTTTGTTTAAGCATTTTCTTATTTTGACCCGGCAGACAATGTATTTACGTACTCTTGGTTGTGTTTTTGCATTATAATTGAGGGAAAATAACTTTTTTTTGTCCATTCAGGGGCTAAATGATCTTGTGCTAAATAAATTAAACATTTGACATTTTCAAGTATTTGTATTTGGAGTCCAACTTTAACTTGACGGAGGTGTATGGGGGGATAATTGTAGGGATTTTGCATAGAGAGAGTAGAAATTTGATTTTTATTTTTGATATTCGTAAATATTAATTATTGATGTTTAGATGTAGCTAGTATCATACAATCTAAATATAACTTAGGATTACTCTAAAAATGTGGAAGTGTGAAAAAAAGTAAAAGCACGCTACTGTTTGGCTATTT